>JABJVR010007363.1:0-11591 GCA_025773905.1 Chitala chitala | reverse complement strand
CCATAGTCATATTCCCATCCGTCTGTGCAAGTGGTGATGGGCTTCATGATGAGAGAAACATTCTGAAGGTTATCTTCCGTGTTCTCACAGGAAAGAATCGTGTCATTCCAGTCCACAATATACCGCTCACACTGACTGTGGACAAAACTGCTGGAGGTGTTGACCAGCGGTGCAGTAAACCTGCGGATCTCCTGCCCACTCCAACCACAGACTTTCCCAATCTGGATTGCTCCAGGGTCACGGCACCAGTGTTCTGGTGTGAAACCCTGGAACACAACACCTACATAAATGAAAGAGAATGGCACAGGCACCAGGCAGGTCAGGATAAAGATCCGCTTCTGGAACCTGCCGAACTTCCCAGCCTCCTCCAAGATGTCATCAAATGTCGTCATGATTGTGTGGTGGCCACCTTGATCTGTGAGTCCTGAGGGACCTATGGTTTTTACTCCAGAAAATCAAATAAAAAATCAAAGGAGAGGTGGACCTTAGACCCATTACAGAACATGATGTGACAGTGTAACCATAAGTTGAGATAATACTGCTGCTTTTAACACCCCAAGTTCAAGGTATTTAGAGAGCAATGAGATTGATTTGATTTATTAAATATTCCAAGGTCATATTAAAAAAATTTGATTCATGTTTCACACATGGCCCACTTTAGACACTTTCATGTCAATGTTAATACAGCACTGAAGCTGGACAGTTATACGTATTCACAAGTTCATACTAAACTCACATGTACATTAACAGAACGGTTATCTGCTACTTGGAAAGTCAGCAACAAATGGACTAAAAGTCAGATACAGTTCTGCGCCCTTAGCAGCCTTAAAAAAAGGACGGCAACTCACAAAAAGCAAAAAAAGCTGATCTCATTTATTTTATTGAAATAATGCAATACCATGGTTGGACATCAACATTTCAAATGGAAAAACAAGCAACAAAACAGTTTGACAAATAGTGATAAGATTCCCCAGAACCCCCAAAGTTAAAAATGAATTGTACAACCAAAACAGGGGTTTCGGTGCTTATCACAGTACCGAGCAGGAGATATGGAACCACCTGGCATCAATGCACACAGCAGAGGCACACCGTGTGCTTGAAACAGGAAGATCCAACAGATAAAAAATTAAATCCCAGCAGAAGCATTTTGTAACAAAATGCCTCCCTCCTTTAACATTTCCTGTGCTGCAATCATATGAAGAAATGCTGTCATTTCAAACACTTTTGAAAATGCATTTAAGTCAAAAAAGGTCCAAAAGAAAGCTAAATCTCCCATTCCAGTGTAACACTTCAGAGAAAGCAGTAGGTGAACTCACTATGTTCTCATACATACCATACAGTTTGTATAAACCTATTTCATTACATTAAACCATTTCAGGGTAGCGGTCCTATGCTGAAAAATGGACTGCTTGTAAAAACATCTAACTGGCAATATTCAGAAATGTTCATTTAAACCTTGGACAGCTCGTCTTGCATCCTGAAGCATAAGGAACACTTTCGCATTTTCTACATACTGAAAAAGCATTTTGTCTTGTGGCACATCATGCAAACATGTTTATTTCCGCAAAAAACCAATGTGAATACCACAGGTACTGTAATCCTGACAAATAACCCCAAATAGTGATTGTAATAAAAATTTTAAAATGCATCATGACAAGAACAATTACACTGATGGTCAGAGAGAAACCCAAGACTTTTAATAATGGCACCAAGAACGAGTTCAAACAAACTGCAAATGCTTGTGCAAAACCATTTCTAGAATAATGAAAAATAGTTGTTTTTCTTCCTGCAAGAGCGTAAAACTGCATAGAAAGCAAATAAATAGCCATGAGTGTGAGTTTTATTAAATGTACAACATAATTCTGCTTCTCTTTCATTTTGTGATCAGCTATTTATCAATTCATTCATTTAATTTTTTTAATCATTCTCAAAGGATATAACTGGTCTGTTACAGTTTTGAAAAGGAGTGCAGAATTATAAATTTACAAAAAAAAATTGATAGAAAATTAAAAATAAATAATCCATAATATATATATTTATGAGGGTACTAAATCAATTTTACAAAATTGACACAAAAGAATCCTCTCCTTTTAGGGCAAAAAAGAAAAAAAACTGATTGTTAAAACAAAAAATGTTACGTACAAATGTTCTTCCCTTTCCAAAAAAAAAAATAATAAAATAATAATAATAATAATAATAATAATAAAGAGGAGGAAGGACGGTGAGTGTTGTGAAGACATTCAGCCCCAGAAGGCAGAAGGTCTGGCTTGGCTCCGGTAAACACATTTCAGACATTGAGTAGATCTTCGTCGCTGTCATCGTGGAAGGAGGTGGGGTTTGGCACCTGCTTTCGATGTGGCTTCCCCTTGTTCTTGAGGCGCACCCCCCTCTCGTCCTCCTCCAGAAGACCAACCAGATCCTCGTCGCTCTCTCGCTTGCCCTGCAGGGGAGCACGGCGGGGGCGGTGCTGGGAAAGTGCAGGTCGGCTTGTGTGCACCCGAACGCCGGGCACCGTCAGGACCTCATCCTCACTGTCCTGCTCGTCTAGCGGGAGCGAGCGCAGTGCGTCGGCGCGCACCGCCCGTGTGGTCACGTGACCATTCTCCTGAATCTCCTTGCCTCTGCGAGATGACTCGGGGAC
Source organism: Chitala chitala (assembly GCA_025773905.1). Classification (NCBI taxonomy): domain Eukaryota; kingdom Metazoa; phylum Chordata; class Actinopteri; order Osteoglossiformes; family Notopteridae; genus Chitala; species Chitala chitala. The sequence goes on along the minus strand of JABJVR010007363.1, from coordinate 8,950 downwards.
CTCCAATTCTTCCATCAGCCACTCGGTTTCGTCCTCCTCACCTACTTCTTCTGTATTCACCTATGAAGAGAGAGATGATGGTGAGTGTGGGACACTGTTTCTTACAGTTCTCTCTACAAATGTTTACTTTAGGTGGTAACATCCAAACAATTATCAATCCATCTCCACACCACTTATCCTGTGCAGACCTGAGAAAGACCGAGAGCCTATCATAGGCAGCTTAGAGTGCAAGGTAGGATACATCCCAGAAGAGCGCCAACCCATTTCTGGACATGTACTTGCAGACTAGGGCTGGCAATTAGTCCATAATACAATACACAAAATACCAGTTTCACAGCTTTCAGAGCTTTACAGTATATCACAATACAATCATTGTAACCTGATGGTTAAAACACTAATACTGAAATAATGGAACTATTGAAAATTAAAACAGGCAACCCTTCAATTAAACGGCATTAATGGTTTTAACTATAAAAATATAAGTTAGTACCTTACATAAAGTTGTTGCACACTTCAACTCCTTTTACACTGCTTTTGTATTATATTTAACATTATGCACACTTCATTTCCATTTTGAATACTGTCACTATATTATGTGGAAATTGTGGTTGTGGCAGGGATTTAAAATTTTTTTTAATGGGACAATAACGTTAGTGAGCTTTTTACTGTTTTTCACATTTTGATCATTTTGAGTTTAGTGCATTCTTGAAGAACAAAACAAATATTTAGATCCATGTTTGGAGAGGTATTTGGACACTTGGATAAGGGAAACCAGTGGTGCCAAAAGCTCTAGCATTACATCACTTTGTCTTGGGAAAGCACAGCAGACATGTTTGAGAGCAGGAAGAAACCTGTTGAATGCTGTTGCTCTATGAGATGCAACATGTCAAGATATAATACGTGAAAATATTGCCTATTTGAGTGTAGTTTAGCAGTTGTTCCTCAGTCAACAAAAAATACTCACTAAACTTACTGTAAATATATCTAATTTAAAAATGTGTCTGTGACCCGAAACAAAAAAGGATAACATTGACCATTTGGGTATATCCAAAAATTTCTGAAAAATAGCAGTGATCTGCAACAGGTTAAAATAGTTCAGTAATTATTTATAATGAAAATGTGGGAAAAAAGTGGTAATGGCAGAGGCCAAAGTATTGTTTTTAAACACTGGTATCTGCACAGAATTCCACAGTTGGCAAAACCCTACAAATAATGCAAAGAAATAGTAACCCTCTATCTGGCAAGAAATATTTAACTTTTGCTACAAAATGCAATAAAATTCCCAGTTGGAAACAAAAGATGAAAATAGCATTTATTCCTTTTTGTGGTCAGACTCTTCCTTACATTGTGCAAACAAAGTGCAAATTTTTGTTTTTAAAAACAGAAAATGTAAAGTAGAAATATATATATTTTTTTACAATTTCAAAAATTCTGTGTATGATCCACATCTGAAATGTTAGTGTAGGACAAATAAATGAAAAGATTCAAAATATTGATGTAAAATTGGTATAAACTAAACTGCAATGGATCAATAAACTACAGTATTAACACAGCTATAACATACACGGACACAAAGGGCAAGTCAGATTATCCAGTGCAGCATAACGTAAGTTATGTAAGAATTTTTCCAGGGGCCCAGATTTAACACGTTCACAGAAAGAGCATGCAAACTCCACACACAGTGATAAAAGCCTGACTTGAACTGTCAATCTTTCAAATTTGATCTCAGCCCCTCGAGCAAGCGAGACAAAAGGGACACCCAACTGAGCCTCCGTGCTACCTCTCCACAAATACAACCAAATAGAATTTCTGTAGGTAATGTTTCACAACATTATAAGCAGTTCTAAAAACTTTACTGACTTTACATCTAGGGTTATCCTATATAAAACACCACACTTATTTGGAGTTCTGCCTAATGGAATACTAGAGCAAGACATACACCCCAGGCTAAAGCTAGACCCTATTTTCAACTAATAATATTTTTGCATTAAAAACTCAATTCACATGCAATTCATGAAGAGTGGAATTATCTAGTGTTAAATGCCAGAACTACAGGTGTCCAAAATGGTAGCTATGGCTATAGAGACACTTCACTCAAACCATAAAATAAGCATAGTACACACAGGTGCCACTGAGCAGTCCACAAAGCCTACCTTGGAGTACTTATAGGACATGGGATTTCCTCTTCTGCAGCACCCACACACCTTCTGCATCACCAGCTCCCTGGCAAAGCAGCAGAAAGCAACCACATCACTAATTAAATTACTTTTCCAAGCAGGAACTTGTGGGTTTCTTTGGTTTATCGTGTACTTTTAAACTTGACATCTCCAAATCAAGAACAGTAGGAATAAAGGGTGGACTTGGGGAAGATGGGGGAGGGAGGAGAGATTCCATTTGTGATGCTGACCTGGAAACAGTGCGAGACCAGCAGCATTACCTTCTCTCTCGCTTGTACAGCAGCAGGATGAGGAGGCAGGCGGTGAGCACCACCAGGAGCAGACTCAGGACTGCTCCCACGGCCTGGCTCCGCCTCGACAGGCCAGCGTGCTCATTGGGTCCTTCAGGAGTCTGCTTACCACCATCCACCTCACTGTAGACAGAAAACACACATCAGTCACTGGGTGTAAGCTAAGGACAATGGATTGCAAAAGTGAAATCCCATTAATAAAACACAAGTTCTGTAAATTTAGGCATAAACAAAAGGGGTGAACATAGGTGTTAATTTTGACATATTTCGACTTTGTTTTAGTATTTAGAGTCTAACTAAATTGTATTTTAGTTTGAGCCATATTGTTTTTTTGGTTTTACTCAAGGAAAACTAGTTTTAATTGATGAAAATAGTTTTCATCAAAAAAGATGGCAACATTAACATTTATTAGTGATTTCCATTTCTTAATTTAGACAAAGAAAACAAACAAAAACCTCAAACATGCCTTGCACATGTAAGAAAATTAGTTTTCATCAATGAAATTACACATTTTACCTCATGTGACAAATACAGACTGTACAGTGTGAAACAAAAAAAAATTAATACACTTCAAAATGATGGGTGTACCACAGATGGAGAAAGACAGCTAAATAACAGTGGCAGGTGCCTCAAATTGCAATCAGGCAACATGCAGCTGTAAACGTGCATAAACTACATTGTCCATGTCTCCTGAAATCAAAGAATTTATGTAAAAGTGCTCACAAAACAATCAATGTTTGCCATCTCAGTGCTTAAGACCTTTGTAATTCACCATATGAGAAACGTATTATTCAATAGCATTTTTGTGGTTCTTGGGTCCCTTAACACCAAAAATAGCTCAGTGTATTTAGATTTGGGGTGTTGATTTCTGAAGCCCTGCAGTGATAATAACAAGCACTGTTTCCCTGATAAAGAAAAGTCGAACTTACAAAAGCGCACAGACGGTAGCTGTGTGCCAGATAAATAGGTACTGGCAACCATCGGCCTCCAAGAGGAACTCTGGGATACCTTCCCCTGCCGACGGGCTGCAGTGGAAAAGGATGGTTGAGGAAACGGTTTTGTTCTTGTCACGTCCACACTTAGAATCCGATGCTACAAGAACATCCAGGTTTCCATCTGGAAGAACAAAGGAAAAAAAAGTTAGTAAATGAAAAACAGCTCAAATGTCTTTTTACAGCAACTAACCAGAAGCATACCTCTGTCTCCAGACTTACCCTTGATGAAGTACTTTACGTTGCTTGACGAGCCGATGCGCCTCCAGTACTGCCCGTTCATCTTCACCTGGCAGATGTTGGCCCCTGTGCACATGCTGGACGAGCTGTTGGTGATGCCTGACAGCTGGATGTCATAGGTGTACATGTCCCCATTGGAGCGGATGTCACCCGACGCCCGGTGCAAGCTGCGGGAAGGTACGGTCAGTTCAGCGGGTTATCCTACGTTCAGGTACTTTACACCAAAACGACACAGACAACTTGAAATGATCTCAACCAAGCCAATCATATATGTACACAGTTAACAGTTATTAAATTAACCTGAATTGCTTTGTCAAGATGGTGGAAATTGACATAAGTTCTTGCCACGGGGAGCCATTGGTGCTGTGAAAAAGCTGCTAATTAAAAGATTAACACTACTGCAGGTTGTAAGGATGTTCTTTAAAAAAGAAACAATCAAAAACAAGAGAAACAATGCTGTATGCTCACTAAAAAAAGAAGAACCAACCAATCTGTCAAGATTAATTTAAAGAAAATGCATACAGAATTCAGCTGGAGCAACTTTTGGAGCCTCTGGTGGACTCATGCAGTGCTATCAGGAATTTAAGAGCAACAGCAGCAAGTAAACCAGAGCTTTACAAAGGCTGCTGTGCACTAGAGTAACTACTGTACTATCCCAGCAAATGGCTACAACAACAGTTAACTGACTGTAATTTATAATGAAGCTGCTAAAGCCAATAGGGTGCTTCATCTTGATTTATTCTGATCCACCTTTCCAATCATTAATGGAGAGAACCCGAGGTATAGAGGTGGAAAGAGGTTTCCAAGAAAGTCTTGTACACAGGCTTGAAAAAGCAGGCTTTAACTAGTATATATGAAAATATATATATATACACAGTAAACACAATATATATGTGGTACAATTTCTACACTTGTTAATTTCCTCTTCAGATTAATGCTAATAGTAAGAAGTAATCAGGTATTAAGGCTGACTTCTGGGGTAAACACAGTGAAGGCCTCACCTGAAGTAGAGGGCACCGAGGCTGAAGTTAAGGCCTGTGTCAGGGACCTTTATGGTTCCATTGACCATCTCCACCTCCTGTATGGTCACAGCACAGGCAGCCCTTGTCTCCCAGGCCACCCAGAACTCACAAGTGTCTTTGTCAACCCTGCTTGCAGTTTCATAAGCACACAGACACAGCACACAGACACAGCACACAGACACAGCACACAGACACAGCACACAGACACAGCACACGTAAAATAAGTAACATTTTACCAAATGGTATCTACCCAGCAACATTTTCAAATCAGCAAGTAAACATGTACAGTTTTGCTCAAGAAAACTCAAAATGAAGTAAGTCTATACTGGTACATTTGACTATTTAATATGTAGTTCATTAATTTCACAATGTAAATGTTTGTGGCATGCAAAGGTTTGGGCACCCCTGGTCAAACTTTGAGTTACAGTGAACAGCTAAGTGAGTAAAAGGTTACCCATTTTCCAAAAGGCATAAAGATGAAACACTAACCTTGGTTAAATAGTTGAAAAGAATGTTACATTTGTTTTGTACAATTACAGAATGAAAAAGGAACCGTGCAAAAGTTTGGAAAATAAGTGACATCCACAAAGCAGGAGAAGGCTATAAGAAGACAGCAAAATATAAGAGGTAGCTGTTTCCTCAGTTCATAATGTAAATAGTGGCCTCATAGCTCAATGCGTACAAAATCAGACTGAAATGCAGAAGTCTCCCAGTTCAAATACCAGCACAGCCAGGTGTGTCCTTCAGCAAGACACTCAGCACTAGCTCCCTGGGTGCTACATGTGGCTGGCTGCCCACTGCTCCCCTCAGGGGATGGGTTAAATGCAGAGAACAAATTTCCCTGTCATGGGACTAATAAGGGCTTGTGCTGTGATACAAGGAACATTTCACTTGTGGAGGGAAAAATGTAATCAATTAAATACCAGCAAGAACTGAAAGCATCTGTAAAAAAGGTGAAAAAAAGATGGCTTCCAAAACAGGACAATGATCCTAAACACACCTCAAACTCCTTGCAAGTTGTGATAGTTGCCACATGGGGTGCTACTAAGTACTGACCAGGTAAGGTAATCTTAGTTAAAATATTGAATAAATGCATCATCTTTAACTTCCGGCCTTTTGGAAATCATTCATCTTTTCGTTGCTTAGCTATTGACAGTAACAAATTTTGACCCAAACTTTTATATGCAACTAAATTATCCAACTGGGCTTGACCAAAGTCCTCACTGAAACATTAACTTCTAAAGATCTTTTAAAAATAAACTGTAGAACTAACATATGGAACAAGAACAACATATCAGAGCAGAAAGAACATCTCCCATGGTGTACCAGGAAGTCCACCATCCCAGTCAGAGAGGAGTCCACTCACCGCAGGAGCCTGGGGTTCCCTACGGTACTGCCACAGCTCAGCTGGACAATGGTTTTAGCGAGCTTGTCATTATTGCAGGCCTTGGCCCCAAGTGTGTAGTTCACCTGAATCTTATTGTCTGTGGGTAGTGAGTGATCAGAGGAGGGGAGTGAGTGAAATGACTACAGAATTTCTCTTTTTGGTGAATAATTTGGGGTTGGGATGCAGACTGAACCTCACCAATATATTCCATGGTCTGGGTATACACACGGCCCAGCGCCTGGGTCCGCCCTCCCCGTTCCTGGCGACACACTGCAGCATCCTTGGGGCAGTTAGTCAGGCTGGCATGTATGCCCTGGCACAGATTGAGGTAATACCTACAGAACATAAAACAGTGGCTCATTTACATTTGTATGAAGGGCTTCAAGCAACAAAAGCTAAATCAATTGCAAAGCTACTTGGATAAGCAGCGAAACATTGTGCATGACTTAAATACATTAATGTGACAAGACAAAAGTGGAGTATACAAGAGTAATGTATATTTTATATACATGTTAACACTCCAAATCATTCCCTACTATCGCAGAATGCAGGCCTTCTTATTGTTCCACACGTACATAAAAGCATTGGTGCTAGAGCTTTTAGTTACAGAGCCCCTAGTCTATGGAATAGTCTGCCTGGTTAAGTACAGGATGCCGAATCTATCTCAGTCTTTAAATCCCCACTGAAGACCTACTTTTTTGATTTAGCCTTCCCACAACAGTCTCTGTAGCTCACAGTAATTACTGCTGCTGGTGCATGCTGTACATTATAATATTTTGCTATGGGGCTGCTAGAGTTCATGTTATTTGCTATTCCCTTCTAAACTCTCTCCTTGTGCATGTGGTTACCCGGTGCCCGCCTGGGCACCATGCGAGCGGGATGGCTTTGTAGAGTGGCTGACTCCTAATGTATCCCCTTGGATGAAGCTTCGCCCGAGCGACTCCAAAGGCCATTGAAAATTGCTTCAACACCAGGAGCAAAGGAGGACTAAATTGTGTTATTTATACCACATTACTAGTAACAATGAACTCACGCCTGGCCGTCCTGCACGAACCGCCAAGGTGCGGTGAGAGACGAAAGGCTGGTCAGGTCATAAGTTTGATGCTTGTGCACAAATTTGCAGCCCATCTTCCGGGGGGGGCATACGGCATCAGTGGCCCACTGGAATGTGATGGCGCAGCCTTGCGTCTCACTCAGCAGAGTGGGGGTCCCGTGCCCCGCCGTCCGGTCGCACGTGAACAGGATGGATGAGCGCCGCTTGTCTTTGACTGGACAGCGTGGCACAGGAAAGTGAACTTAATGTGCGCTCACACAAGGGCACCAAGTATTATGCTGTCAGTTACGTGTTTTTCCTACAGGGCCAGAGGACTGGGAATACATTTCATATGGAAACCTATGAGATGTAAGATTTTGCTAACGTAACTATAAAATTAAACCAACAGGAAACTTTAGCAGCCCCTGCTGTTGGACTTACCTTCAGCACAGAAACCCCACTTCTGGTCCGTGTCGTAGTTGTCAGTTGTAGCACACCACAGTCTCCCATCTGTAGTGCCCATACTTGTGCAGTTCGAGTAGGACTGCTTTTGATAGGTGAATGGGAACACACACAGATCCCCGGCTGTAGTGACTATTAATGGAAAAAATATTACCAGAAATGAAAAAGGCATTAGAAAACCAGTTGTTTTAGACATATTAAAAATGGCCCCAGACTCCTTGACAACAACAGGAAAAAATTTAAAAGGTTAAAAAAAAAAAAAAAAAAAAAAGTGACTGCTAAATTCAGAAACCGATTTATTTATTTGCTGGGTGTAACGTCTTCACCAATAACTTCAGAACAAGGTTATAACAATAGCTTACTGTACTGAAAACACTAAAAGCGTTGATATGAACGCAATCAATCAAATACATTCATACAACACTAAAGTAAGGTAAACGTGCCTCAGATGAGATTAGTGCACAACTGACCTTGTGGACAGGGATCTCCACCATCATACTGCATCAGAAGGGCCTCGTCCTCGTGCCTGTAGCCCATCTTCATCGCCTTGCTGTTACCGAACGAGCGGGCAGATGCACCAGACGCCTGGCACACAGCACTGCTCTTGCACCGTGGCTCCGTGACTGAGCCACACACGGCGATGCTGTAGGTCCCGGAGCTGGAGGGCACCTGGCGTGCACACACAGGTCGAATAGAAGCAGGGGAACAACACCAGTGGCAGTCAGTGCACCGTCAGAAAAGCTGTAGTGCTGGAGAAAAATCGCAATGCACAGAGGTACAGGAGATGGGTGTGGAGAGGGGACAGCAGCATTTGTAGGTAGGGAGCTAGAGACAACTCCAACCTACCCGCATGACAGTCCTAGCTAGAGAAGACAGGTTGAAGGTGAACTGCAGCTGCGAGTCAGTCAGAGTGCACCCCTGCATAGCGACAGCATCCGGACACACCAGCGGGGTCGCCCACTCAAAGACGTACTGGCACTGGACCCTGCTGATCATCTGGGGGGTACCCTGTCAATGACAAACATGACATCTCACTTGGACCTTTCGGTTATAAAGATAAGCTCTGCATGGCAACTGACCAATTACCAGCATGGGCACAGCCATGACCGTATACAAGAACACAACAACTAGGGATGCAGTATTCGTTTTATTTTGCTATTCGAATATTCGAACCATCTATTCGAATATTCGAATTTTTTGCTTACTGATGACATGTCATGTAGCATTCCACGCCACGTGGTAATCAGCGACATCGATCGAGGCCAGCAATACTGCCGTATATATTTCGCCACGTTTGACGATTGGTATAGGCAACGCGTTGGCTGCTAGTCGAGTCTCCTTCTTGTT
>JABJVR010007362.1:0-11591 GCA_025773905.1 Chitala chitala | reverse complement strand
GTGTGTGTGTGTGTGTGTGTGTGTGTGTGTGTGTGTGTGTGTGTGTGTGTGTGTGTGTGTGTGTGCGCGCGTGCGTCCATGCTCTCCGCTTGCTGATAATTGCACTTGGGCAGTCCAATGCTCCTGTGGGCAGCCGGGGCTGACTGGGCACCGTGGGTGTGGCCAGGACAGGGGCGTGGCTTTGTGTCACCAATAGAAGGAGCGGGACAGAAAGTTAGCAGCGGTGCTGAGCCAGCCCCCACCCTCCTGTGAGGAGCCCACTTGCGTCACAGCCTTGTCTGGCTCCTGGGACGGGCTCTCCTCCTCAGGGAGATAGTCCGGCAGATCCAAGTTCTTCTCCATTGGCACCAACCCGTCCTCAGGGAATGGAACCATCACCTGTCCCCCCAGGAACACGTGTGTCCACACAGACATACCAAGTTAAAAACAACCAGTCTGACATTCGGGAACGTCCATCACACAGTGCTGCTCACTGAACTTAAAGGAAATTATATCTCACAGAAAATCCCCTATCCTAAAACTGCAGGCCGTGTTCCCCATGGCGTGCTGTACTCTCGCTTATCAGACACGCCTGCCAAAATGCAACACTTCAACAGCACCTTGGCTTTGGCTCACTTATTTCAGTGTTTAAGAAATTGTGCAACAGACACATTTTCATTGTGTATTTTATTATTTGTAATAACTGCATGTCATTTACACATCTTGGTGCAACACCCAAAGCAAAACACAATTACAGGACTCCACTGTTTCTTAGCGCCAGGCAAACATGCTGGTGGCCAGCAGGTGGCAGTAGGAGCCTGTTTTAGTCATGACTGTGCCACCTGCAGATCAACATTAAGATTTACTGTCATGCACAATGAGGAGCGCTGAAATTCTTACATGCCCGTTCGCTCTCCGGGGACCACAAACAGACACAAACATACATACAGCACACCTTCATCAGCTAGGTTGCGGGGAACACAGCAGGTAGCACCAATGAAAAACCTTCCCAAGTCCCAGCAGAACATGTCAATAACAATGTACAGGAATTCAAGGCGTCACGGGGATGACCAGGGCTCAAACTCCTGACCTGACAGCCCACACAGAGTAACCAAACAAGATGATAAAGACCGAGTCTCCCGCTTGGGGGACTAACTGCATTCTTGTCCTAACTACCAGGGGGATTCAACGGCAACACTTTCACACCCCTTACAAAGGCAAGCTCATTTAAGTGGCTTTTCCCATAAAAGTCGACGACTTCAGCACGAGCAGAACTCACCTCATCGCCGCTGTCATTCTTGACCACCTGCTGAGCCTTCATGACTTTGGTGGAGGCAATGGCGGATCCCAGGGTCTATGGGGGCGGGACAGACACACTGTGAGACGCCGGCCAGGCCGTGAGACGCCGGCCACGCTTACACACACACACACACACACACACACACACACACACTCACCTCGGCCTTCAGGTCGGAGCGGATCCTCACAATGCACCTCTTGACAGCCATCTGGAATGTGAAACTGATGACGCCGCGGATCTTCAGCAGAACCTCCTCACACAGGCTCCGTCGGCTCTGCGGCAGACATGGACACATGCGACAGAGTCCGGCATCCGCTCTCTTGCCAAATATAGCTCCTCCCACACAGCCTTGTGACAGTCAAGGCGCACATTAAAATAACTTTCATTCCCATTTCTGCCCCCTAGTGGCTGACGATGGCTTTTAGAAAGCGAGCAGCTGATCAACAGCAGAGAATATGGCCCCCTTGTTTCAGGCCTCAGGCCCCACTCACCGAGTCGTCAAGCCCGTCGATATGGAGCACTACGGTCTTAGCACGCTTGTTGCTGCTCCCCAGGAAGAACTGGGCCTTGCGCCTACAAGTCACGGCGTCGTCCGCCTGGTCCTCCGCACCGCCAGCCAGCTGCAGAATCTCGTACACCTCTGAAGCCAAGAGTTTGGTTTCCCCAGGTGTAGTTGTCCTGGCCAAAAGAAAAGCGGGGGAGTGGGAGTAACAAAGACGAGCAAGGCCAAAACACGAAGCAGAAAGGGGCGGGGCGTGGGTCAGAGGTGGGCGGGGCTTACTTCTGCACAACATTCTGCAAGCTCAGCATCATGCCCAGCTCACCCTTCATCTTCTCCCTGTTGGCGCGACATTCTGCCAGGTACCGTACAGCCTGTGGGCACAGGTTATACGACTCTTCTCATTTAAAACAGAGAGGAATGAATGACACTACAAAAAGTGGTCTCTGTCACCGACAGGGGGTGCCATGTAAACATTTAACTTTCATATATCCCAGCAGCGCACATGAAACCGAAATGCACCAGCAGAAATGCAGACAATTCAACAACCCAGCAGTAACAAAGAAAAAGTTTCCAAAATATACAAAAATACATTACAACAAAGCAAAAATTACCAAATCTGTAGTAGCACAAGTCAGAATGACTAAAAATTTAAATAAAACTATGCTATACATTATAGTGAAGTAGCACAATAGAATAGAAGTTTATTGTCATTGTACCATTTGCATGTACAACGAAATTTAAAAGTGCCAACCAGTCAAAGTGCAGCACTCATACATACACTCAAACTATTTAACAACAAAATAACAAAATAAATAAGATAAAAATAAATAAATAGGTACAGAAAATTATACACAGTCACATTCACCATCTGTCTATTTTTGTTTCAGATCCCATGAAAACAGTGTTTTTTTGATTATTGAGAATGGTTGTGGCTGTTGGACAAAAACTGTTTTTTACTCTGTTTGTCCTGGACAAACAGACTAAAACAATGTATAGTGTGACTGCTGTATGTACAGTGTTTTAGTCAGCACAACACTGATGCTCAGCTAAACTCAAATTACTACACTTTAATAATTTAATGACACAATTTAAGAGCTGGTCTGCCAAGCTTATTTAACATCACATGAGGCAACCTACCAGCAGAGCAGAGTAAACCACTTGTGGGTTGGGATGGTCCAGGAAGAGAATAAGGCCTGGCAGACAGCCCTGGTCTTCCACAATGGCCCGCCGGTTGAGGGGGTCAGCGGCCAGGTCACGCAGCTGGTTTACCACAGCCAAAGCATCCGGCTCCCCGCTCATGGTGGGGGGCTTAGCATACCACACACATCCACTGGCTGGGAGTTCAGCAGGCCGGCTTCTGTAAGGTCCTGCAAAGCGGTTGTAATGCGGCTCCTACACGGACACCGCAGACACACACGTCACACACACTGACGTGTGAAACTCCTATCCAGCACTAGTGTCAGTATCAAGGGAGCAAATATATACACACACACACACACACACACACACACACAAACACACACACACACACAAGACGGTTTTTAAAGCTTTTATATGAGAACGGTAATGTACTAATTACTTGTACTTCACATTTAATCATGCGTCAATCTGAATCACAATCACAAAACGAACAGAAATCACTGCTGCTTTACTACAGTACAGCTTTTCCAGGGAGCAAATCGGGTTGTTAAATAAAGCAGGTATTAAGTAACTAACTTTTTAGCGACACCTACAGCAGACAGTTGGCTGCTGGCCTACTGTCACACCGTGGCTGTGGATATCGCCATCCTGCTTACGGTCCTACGTTACACGGGCTGGATCTATAGCTGCCCGAGCTCTTACAGGTCAGCTAGCAGGCTCAGCACCTGTCAGCGCTACTGATTTTAGCAAGAGAGGTCACGGCTGGTGATAAAGTCACATCTCTGCCAGTCCTCACTGCCCAGCCATTGTCTCAGCGATGGGACGTTCTAGTCCATCCTAAACACACCCTAAAAATCACCATACCTCAGTCGGAGACTCGTTTACACCATAGATGCCCAGACGTGTATATCAAGCCACACGAAGATATATATAATAACAAGCCGGTATTGTTTGCGTTGTTGAAAAGCGCTTACAAATTACACATGCAAATTATTAAAGGTCTGGTCGATTCCATTTCTCCTCAGTAAAAAGCTCGTTCGCGACGTTTCAGTGTTGCCTCTCCTGATTGGACAGAAGAGCAACCAATTGCGACGTTTCAGTGTCGCATCTTTTGATGGGACAGAAGCGCAGCCAATCGCGTATGGCGACAGCGCTCCTAAACACAGCCGCTGTTACATTCGTAAATCTGATCGCAGAACTGTCACAGCCGTGTTTGTCTGCCCCCTTATATTTATATATTTACGTGCACGTTAACGTGATATGTGAGCTGTATTATACTGTGATTAGTTGCACGTAGTTAAATCGCCTTTTCAAAGCTATTAAAACTGGATATTAAGTTATGCCATCTACTGCACACCATTTATACGCGCTGCTCTTTGTGTTCATTTATCTTACAGTGTACAAGTGCACTACAGAGTCACCATCAGTTTGTGTCCCCCATTGCACAAATGTCCGTAAATAGGATCTTGAAGCGTACTATAAGTACCCTTACAATGTCTGGGATCTTGCCCTGTGATGGGTTGGCAATCTATCCTGGGTGCCCCCTTCCTTGCACCCTGTGTTGCCCAGGATAGGCTCTGGGCCACCGCCAACCCAAGAAGTTTGTTGTTGGAAGGTTTTCTGGGTTCTGCAGCTCTGGCAACAAGCATTTTAACTTTCTAAAATACCCCCCCCCCCCAGCCTCTCCCACCTTAAACCTTATCCTTAAACTATGAATACAATTTTAACTGCATAACACTAATTCAATCAGCATTTAAAGTACTGAATTTTAGTCAGAAATTGTTTGAATTATTTGAAGAGGATATTGGAAATTTGCCATATATGGTATATTGCTACCCAAAAGTTTACCTGAAATAGAGGTGGATTTAAAATTAAGTACACAAGCCTATTATAGCCAAGGTGTTTTATTTCCAAAAATGAGATTGTTTCAAACACGTATCAAAGACAAAACTGCAAAAAACTTACAAAATATTTCTGAACTCCATCCTCAGGATGGCCATTACAAAACAGTCTTTCAGCAAACGAGGGAAATCATTCTGCTAAAACGCAAGGACAGCACCACGTGTTATTCCAAAGCAACACTTCAAAAACAGTTTGGTACAACAGCAGAACACCTGTGTGGAACATCAAAAACAGTTTGTTTTACACATCAACAAAAGGTAAAACTTCCCTCTCTTGGTGCATACTGGAGAAAGCGGCACGCTGCACACGGGGATAGTCTGCTTTGGTCACTTAGCTTTGTGCATAGCTTAAGGCCATTGGAGCGGTGAGGATGGCCACCTGGAGTATTTACAGGAGACAGCACCAGCTAGCTTGGTAGGAGCTCAGCTCCCACTCAGCAAGTCACAGAAGAAACAAGGACCAAGTGCCTGTCACCCCTGACCATATTCCTCCTCTCAGGTCCACATATGAGAAGGACCAAGCACTTACGATGTGCTGGAAGGTGCTAAGGTCTAAACAGTCTTCCCTCATCTGAGAGTGCAGCATTTAGGACCCCCCCCCCAACTGTGTCTCCAACCCAGGAAGCAGAAGAACAGAAACCAGCAGAGCAGCAGAAACCTCAGCTTGTCGTTGAGGCCGTATGTGTAGAAAACTCTTCAAGCTCTCGAGTAACCATAATACAATCCCTGACAACAACAATGGAAAGGGGGGAGGGTCAACGGAGAAACCTCCAAAGGCAGCAGAAAAGGGCTCTTTATATTTTCTCCCCAAGTGAGGAAACTATTTTATGACATCAGCATATAGGACTGGAAGGCATAATCCTTTTCTCAACGATTAGCTGTTTAAATGGCTGAACGCCATTTGCAATTGGCATGTTCACCAGCAGGGGGCACACTTTCAAAAATTCCCTTTATAGTGTTAGAAGTTAGTATTGCTAGAATAAAAGTTAAAAATGAAATAAAACATACAGCAGATGTAACATGAGGTATACATATATAGTTCACTGTAAAGAACATAAACTAAAAACTTTAAATAAAATTATATCAGTGTTTTAAAGCTGTGACGCACGGACTTCCTAAGAACAATGCCTTGTCTCCGGATGGACGCGGTCGTAATTCCGTGCTTCTGTGCTACACGGATCAGTCCCCCGTGACTGGCGAAGTGTGTGTAGGTGTGGGGGGGTGAGTTCACACTCTCTTGCTTCCCTGAGGCTTCGTTTTGGTGCTGGAGTCCAGTTCCTCTCTCCAGTGAGCCTTGTTCACTTCCAGGTGTTGCAGCATGGCCCGGCTGAGCAAGGTGTCAGAGAATCGGGCCCACTCGTTGAACAGGGGTTTCACCACGAAGGTCATGAACCCTGCAGAGCACAGCAGAGCCGTGAACTCGTCCAGATCGTGGCCACACCAGAGCAACCGTGACACATGAGCTCATCGCATACTTGAAGAGGACAGCTGTGGCAAGGCCACTCCCAGGCCTTACTCAGGCTTTGTAACACTCCATCCTTACCTATCTGGATACTGGCGACTGTGTTGGACTGGCTGTCGCAAAGAGGGCTGACTTCAACCTTGCATTTCTTCTCAATGTCTCCTTAAAAAAAAAAAAAGTTTTAGCCACTCAAATCTGACTACAGAATTCAAGGGACAAATGAAGTAGAACAATGATGCACTATACCCTGCTGGAAGAACTCCAAGGTCACCTTCTCACTCCATTGCCTAGAGATCTCCCACGGCCTGCAGGGGTTGCAGATATCAGCGCACTTCAGAGCCATCTGTGGGGAGGGAGAACATCAGCCAATAGGATACCCCTTCCTGTTGCATTCCAGCCAACAGGATACCATTCCTGTGGCATTCCAGCCAACAGGATACCCTTCTTGTGGCATTCCAGCCAATAGGATACTCTTCCTGTGGCATTCCAGCCAATAGGATACCCTTCCTGTGGCATTCCAGCCAACAGGATACCATTCCTGTGGCATTCCAGCCAACAGGATGGCAAGGTGTGCTTGCCTGGAGTACGAGGTGCCGATGGGCTGTGGTGTCCATGCTCAGGTCTTTGTGGTCCAGGTGACTTGTGAACTGAGAGAGGTACTCATTCTGCCTGCTGATGTCAGTGGCTAGAATCACAGAACCCAGGTACATTTCCAGGCTTTGCCTAAAAAAAATAATAATAATAATAAACAGGTGCAAAGAAGTGCGCTGAAGCCAGTGCATGTACAGTCATGTGCCGGTAATGCTATAAAGCAGTCCAAGGTCCGTGCACGTTAGAGAACGGACCTATCCTCCGCTGGAAGGTGCTCCAACAGGCCAGACTGACGCAGTAAACCCACTGCCGACCTCCAGTGGTGATTCTCCAGAACCGAGCTATTCTAAACAGGACAGACAGAATTTAAACCCATCTGGAAGAATTCGGGCAGTACACTTTTACAACAAGAGCATCTGCCGGCTGTGTTTTTCTGTACCTGATACAGAGTCGCCAGGTGGTGCTTGGTCTTAATGAGGAAAGGTTGGCTGACCCCAGGATGATCAAGGTCGTGGGTCGCAGCAGCCAACAGGCCCAGGAGGATGTCAGAGGACGTGAGGGATGAAGCAAGCTGCACAACACCTTCTCAGTCAGAATCTGCTCTGATCCCATTCAAGACCCACCTACCACATCCCACCATCTCACCTTAGGTTCCTGCAGGTAACAGTACATGGCCTGAGTCACGTCAGCAGCGTGTATGGCATTGTGGTACGGGTTCTGACTGTGGTAGTCCTCCTGGATCATCACTGGTGGCACAAAAAGCACAGACAAACTGCTAAAACAACAAGCCGAAAGCCCATCGAACCTTCACAAACCAACGTTTCGTTCCATAAACGCCATCAGCAAACACATGCACAGACTCACCTAAAAACCTGAGAAGCTTCACCACATCCAACTGGAAGATCTTGACTAATCCATACTGATTAAACAAATGGGCAGTGAGAGTGAGAAGACCATTTCCTGAAGAACAGGGGTCAAAAGGGGTCAGTAAGATGGCGGCCACCTGTGGTATACTGGGAGCCCACCATGGTATACTGGGAGCCCAGCCTGTTACACCATGCCAGTCACACCCAGTACTTTGCTCCTGAACCAATGAGCAAACGGCACCTTGAGTAGGACCTTACCATTTGTTAATCTGTCGAAGAGAAAAACATCAAAGGTCCAGCTTCCCGCCTTTCTTAACATGCGCTGCAGAAGGAAGAATACAAATTGAAAAAGGTGAGCTAAACCAGGTGGAACAAACGCACACCCATGAACGAGGACAGACACGAAACACAGAGGAACATGAGCAGAACATAACCTCGGCCTGGCCAGCATAGTCACGGTCGAGGACATGGAGGGAAGTCGAGACTGGCGCACAGTGTACGAACTGCACGGGATGCAGGTTTCTCTGGAGGCTCAGTCTGTGGATGCCCCGGGCTGAACCAGGGCGGGCTGCAGATACAAACACACCAAGGGAACGGGTCGAGAAGCTCAGCGGAGGCACGTGAACGCACCACTCTGGCACCTCCAGGAATTAAACAGCATTTCAAATTCAAACTGATAAAATGTGAATGACAGTTGAAATTTAAACAGTGATAAACCCCCTACTACACAAAGTAGGAAAACTCCAACAGTTTCAACAAGGAGAAGGTATGGCAGTTAAGAAAGAAAACATTTGCAGGCCTGAAGTGAAGCTTGTGGGACGTGTCTGTGTCTGACTGCATTTCCCCTCAATCTGTTGCCTACCATCTACGGAAGACGACATTTATCTCCAGACAGGTACTAAGGGTTATATTTCAGGATAAAGTGAATGCCTCTTCTGTCTGAACTGCTGGCCCAAGCCTGGTATCTCAGGAGCTTTCTAGAATACTTAAAAAGAAGAAAAACAACTTTTTAAACTCCTCACTCCACCATTCTAATTCATCACTGCCAAATGATGACACTGGAAACGGCTCCCCACCGGTAACAAAACACGCCCTTTCTGCATCTTATCCCATTGCCATACGACTGTCTAACATCCCACGGTATACGCTGGTGAAAACACAGCTGTTAATGCGTACCTTTATCCTGCCCTTGGCAGTTTGAATGTGTAGTCTGCTCATACAGAACAATTTGTCTGGATGCAAAATCAAGTAATCAGACTCCCCCCCCCCCATGCCAAAATACACAGAGATGAAAATATTTCACTCGTACATTTACAGGCATACAGAACATCTCCCGTTTTAACTTCACCATCTGAACAGGATGTTTTCCTCCCGAGCCGAAATTAGTCTTACGACAAAGCGTGCGGAAAACTTTCGCCATATGAAAATGACTGTTACATCAGATCTAAACTCTTTGCATGTGAAAGTCATCTTCCACGTACAAGGTTTGCATACAAAATATGAGTAAGCAGAATTTTGTATGTTCAAGGTGCTGGCATTGCCTGATATTAGGAATTTAAGAATAAATCTTTCTCCATGACCTATTATTGCTAAATTTTAAGTTAAAGTTTAGATAAAAAAAAAAAAATCTAAATAAAAAATCAAAAGAAAGGCATTACATTAACAAACAGGATTTCCGATTTACATCGTTAATAGTTCAGACAGAATCCATGGATGAGTGAAACTTCCACCAACACTCTCTTGTTACAAATAGAACAAAAGTGGTGTACAAGGCCTTCCACGCTGACAAACCACAGGAAACGAGTGCAGAAAGTGGGGGGGGGGGGGGCAGAGAGAGGCTCCCCTGGTACTTACAGTGCAAAGCTCTGAGGTCGAGGCACACGTGTGGCCGCACACCTCTCTGTTCTGGCTCAAACCCCACTCGACTTCGCACTCTCACATCTCCTGGGGGGCAGGAAACAACATGTCCTCAAGACATCTGTGGTACATAGTGTTATCCTTAGTGGGACAGGGAGGGGACCCCCACCTGCAGTGCGACTTGGGCACCTAGCCAATTACAAACAGTTACAAGCCACAAGAGTGTTCTTTTTAACATTAGGAACATCTGGCTCAATCCATGAGAAACCACACCAAAAAGCCCTCAAACAAAGGCGTCTGACCGCGGCAGAGACAAACAGACATGATGAACACTGAGTGCCATCACAGCTCCCCCCCCCCCCGCTTAAGGAAGACTAGATAAACAGTAGATGCGATCAGCCCCGTGCAGGCAGAAACGTTTGGCACATCGGCACGCAATGAAGATCGCTTACAGAAATGGGCAGAGCCAGGCAAAGCAGCCGGGAAGAGGTGTCAGCGCGGGGGCAGGGGAGAAAGGGGGGGGCGCGATACGTACCGAGCATGCGAATGTACAGAGCCGTCTGGTCAGAGCTGTCGTACGAGATACCGCCACGTCTCTGCAGAAGACAAAACACTGGTTACCACATCACAGGGGCATGACTGGCACATGACACAAGGTCTGGTCCACCCTGTCACTGCATCACTTTGATAATCTAATTCTGGCACTCTTTTTCACAAATATATTTATTGATTTTTAATATTTAGCAACAAAAGTACAATAAAACACATCCCCAACCCTCCTACCCCCCTCCATCACAACATCGCCATACTCCTGAGAAATCACTAATGAGCCCACACAGCGAAGTCCGGGACATTTATGTAGACAACTGGGTCATAAAGGGTGACCAGATCCCACTGAAGTCCTCCAGCTGTCCTTTTTCCCCATATGGTCAGTTTTTCCAATGCCAGGTTGTAAGACACTAATTCTAGCATTCTGACACAACAGGAATGCAAGAAGTATTTAAATGTGATCACACACATTTCGCTGAGCTGAACCCCCTCACTGAAAAGTTATAACCATGACATTTTGTATCATCTCCCCCCCATTCCAATGACCACTTGTTTCATCACCATCCACCCATCCATAAACCACATCCCATTTAGCGTGACAGATGGCCCAGAGCATCTTGAAAAGAAACCAACCCACCACAGGGCAATTTTGGGTTGGCCAGTCCACCTAAGAAGCATCTTTGGGGGCTATGGGAGGAAACCAGAGAACCTGGAGAAAGCCCAAACAAGCACAGAAAGACCCTGTAAACCACACACACACACACACACACACACACACACTCCTGAGAGCCATATTTGAACCTGTAACCTTGGAAGTGTGCGATAGCAGTGCTACTCAGACACAGCATGTTGCCTCATTTAATCACCAGTGAGTGTAAAACACCATCAGCAAATCATGGCATCCACAGATCCATTAATGCTCTTTAAACAAACTGCTTCTCAGACTTCCACCCAGTAACAAGCAGAAAGAGCTTTAAGTGGAACACAGAAAACAAGGGAATCGCTAATCCACATCTGTAATAATGAGCCTTCCAGCAAAAGCAGTTACAGTAAGACATCCTGTTGTACTTTGGAACTCCCACACATGACCAGGTAGCCACAAGCTTTCCTCGAAGGTAACAAGATGGAGTTCAGCTGTGTTTGGTGAATGAAGGCAGAGAATTTAGTTTATAAATGAATCCTGAGCACTGAGGGTTATCAGTGTTATCACTATGGACGCCGCCCTTGTCCTTCTCCCTGAGCACTGAGGGTTATCACTATGGACGCCGCCCTTGTCCTTCTCCCTGAGCACTGAGTGTTATCACTATGGATGTCGCCCTTGTCTTTCTCCCTGAGCACTGAGGGTTATCACTATGGACGTCGCCCTTATCCTTCTCCCTGAGCACTGAGGGTTATCACTATGGACGTCGCCCTTATCCTTCTCCCTGAGCACTGAGGGTTATCA
>JABJVR010007361.1:0-11591 GCA_025773905.1 Chitala chitala | reverse complement strand
GTTATCATCTCCCTTCCACCACTCATTGAGTGTCATGAGATTTTGAACAATCGGTCTGAGATTCCAACACCAAGTGCAGTTCTACACCAGCCTCATCTTAGGCACATTGCCAAGTACATCCCAGATTTGGAGCCAGAAGCAGAAATACTTCTGCTGCTTGGAAGAGATGTCATCAGGGCACACAAGGTTAGGCAGCAGGTCAACAGACCAAACGATGCCCTTTTCGCCCAACGACTGGACCTTGGCTGGGTGGTAATAGGAGAGGTGTGCCTTGGTAATGTACATAAGCCAACAGTCAGCACATTCAAGACCCATGTACAGGAAAGTGGTCGCCATTCAATTTTTCAACCCTGCACAAGCTTTATGCATGTCAAGGAGAGCTGTAAGTTGTCTGGCAGAGTCACTGAGAAGACGCTGGGTCAGATGGTGTTCAGTCGAACTGAGCACGACAACAAACCTGCTCCATCAATAGAAGACATTACCTTCTTAAAAGTAATGGACAAGAATGTCTACAGGGATGATAATAACAGCTGGGTTGCTCCTCTGCCATTCAGAGAACCACGCCAGCCCTGGCCAAACAACAGAGTCCAGCATATTTGTCAGTCCTCAAGGCCAGAACAATGGCACTTTGTGCGTGTGGAAGAAAACTCAGCGGACCATGCATCAAGATCTTTGCCTGCATCCCGCCTGGCGCAGTCTTCCTGGTTCACTGGTCCTTCCTTCCTGCGTCAACCACATGCAGGAGCAACAAAAGTGAGTGAGACATTTGAGTTGATCGAACCTGAAAATGACTCAGAAATCCGACCTCAAATACAAACCTGCGCCACTAAACTGGAAGAATCAGTAATTACTTCTGATCGCTTCCAAAGCTTTTCCACCTTCACCTCCCTAGTAAGAGGAGTAGCTTTCCTTATTCACATGGCAAGATCCTTCAAGCATTCAAACCAACTCAGAGATTGCAAAGGTTGGCACAGATGTGACTTACCCAGTACTCCAGATGAATTAGCCTAAGCAAGGAATGTTATTCTTAAAGCAGTACAAAGGACGGCTTTCGCAAAAGAACTATCAGCTCTCAAAGCCAACCAAACCATATCCAAAGGTAGTCCCTTGCGGAAACTGAGCCCAATTATAGAGGACAATCTCATTTGTGTGGGAGGCCGACTAAAGCATTCTCACCTCACAGCCACAGAAAAGAATCCAATAACACTGCCCAAAAACAGCCACATATCCTTACTGCTCACACGACATCACCACGAGCAGGTGCAACACCAAGGCCATCACCTAACGGAAGGAGCAATCAGGGCAGCGGGATTTTGGATCTTAGGAGGCAAGTCACTAATTAATTCGATTCTCCATAAATGCGTAACATGCCGCAAGTTGCGTGGAAAGTTGGAAGAACAATGCATGGCGGACTTGCCACCTGAGCGCCTTAAAGCTTGCCCTCCATTTACGTATGTGGGGCTTGACGTATTTGGACCCTGGTCTATCGTTACCCGGCGCACCAGGGGAGGACAGGCAGAGAGTAAACAGTGGGCCATCATGTTTTGCTGTATGAGTTCGAGAGCTGTGCATATCGTGATCATTGAGTCTTTGGACACGTCCAGCTGCATAAATGCACTCAGGCAATTTTTCGCACTCCGAGACCCTGCGAAACAGCTCCGATCCGATTCTGGTACCAGTTTCATTGGGGCGTGTAAGGAGCTTGGGATGGACAAAGGGATACAGAGGTACCTCAGTGAACAGGGATACAGCTGGGAATTCAATCCACCACACAGCTCTCACATGGGAGGTTTGTGGGAGTGCCTGATTGTCATTGCCAGAAGAATCCTGGATTCAATGTTTCTGCAGCTAAAAACACGTTTAACTCACGAAGTGCTTTGTACGCTGATGGCGGAGGTCACAATGATCATGAATGCACGACCACTCTTGCCTGTGTCTACGGATTCGGAGGAACCTTTTATACTCTCACCGTTGATGATCCTTACACAGAAGACAGGAGTTCCACCTCCTCCAGGAGACTTCTCGGACAAAGACTTATATACAAAGCAATGGAGACAAGTTCAAGCTCTCGCAAACCAGTTTTGGACCCGCTGGAGCTGTGAATACTTACCTTCCTTGCAACACAGACAGCAGTGGACAGTACCTCGCTGAAACCTTCAAGTTGGAGATCTAGTTCTGCTCAAGGACAAGCAGGCAGCCCATAACTGCTGGCCCATGGCTAGGATTACTGCCACATTCCCAGGAAAGGATGGAAATATAAGACAGGTTGAGGTGAAGACAACTGAAATAGGCAGTGTAAAAACCTTTCTAAGGCCAATTACAGAAACTGTTCTACTTTTACCTAAAGACTGATTTAGACACTAATGTTCTGGAGCCCCAAGTTCATAGTGACCTTACAAAGGTCAGGCAGGGAGTGTGTTGTCCTTAAGACACTCGCATAATTTGTCGTTTCTTTAAATTAGTCTTGTTGTGGTGATGTCGCATTATGTTTCGTCATTCCCCAGTTCAGTTGACGTTGTGCACGTTATAATTCACCGCATCCACTTTTAAATCGGCTAAGACGCAATGCCGTAAGTTCATTTATTTAATTTTTGATATGTTCATTATTATGTTTAATAACACTTCTATTAAAATGTTCAGTTAAAATGTATAAATGTAATATATAGAGAATATGAACACTGAATGTCTGTACCGTTTGTATTGTTTATTAGTTTTCACCGCATGTCGTTGGAGAAGAGTTTAAGTAAATGCTACGACTCTGTCTTCATTGACTGCGGTTTAACTCGATGTTTCGCCAGAGTTACGACACACTGCACGAGATCACTACAACTAGTGTATGACCTTTGGAATTCTTATCACGCTTTATGAATGCTTTTAAATGAAGCCGTTCAAACTGTTTTTAGCTAAACAATGTTATCAGCATAACACTGAAAAACACAGCAAGATAGCTTGATTGACTGCTATAAAACCTTCAATGATGTAGCTATTGGCTAGCTGCATCCAGCCAGACAGTCATAAGAAAGGGAACCATAAAGTCACCCGTGACACAGGATGGCCGAATACACGTTTCCACATTACATTCACAAAAGCATAATGGATGTTGTGCCTTTTGCTCAGGTGAGAGTTTATAGTGGGGGGGGGGGTACAATGAAAAATGAGACAAACTAAGACATCACCAGAAGGTGCCTCCCATGTACAGAATTTGGGGCGCTGAAACCATATGGGGGCCACCCATTTACTTTCCCCACATGCTTCTTCTAACAAGTTGTGAGGGTAATGGGAAAAGTGGTCAGAGAGTATCCGTCAATGTGCCATGGGGCACTTCTTATAAAATGTATTATAATGGTTTAATAGTGCGTGGGAACTGCATCTGCCAACATAACCACGGGCGACACTAGCATACGCACTTATTAACTTTCTGCAAATGTTAGTTTTTCCAAATCATTTCATTAGGTAAATACACGAACATGTGCAAACACACTCATTAAGCATGAAATAACCCTAATATAAAGCAAGCCAATTTCAAATGCAGCAGAGAAAAAAAAAGGTCAACAGCACAAGTCCCAGCCTGCAGAGGAACTCATACAGAACCCACACAGGATACTTTTAATGTCATTCCACCTCTCCTCAAATCCATCTTACTCACGGCTGTGCTGTGCTGTGCTGCCAGCCGTGAGGCAGTTGTGTCCTGTCCTATGTTCAGGGCACATACTAAAGCTAAACCTTCTGCCCTCTCTCCCACCTCCCCTCTTTGCCCTCAAAAACGTTGGGCTCTAAATTGTCGCTACCTATGAAAGTAGTACCATTTGCCCTAACTGGAAAACTTTGTTTCTCTATATTTGCACTACAATTCTGATTCTGCTGCTGCTATTTATTGTATTTTCATTGTATTTAATTTTATTTAATTTTATTCTGCACCTGGGGTCGGAGAGAAACGATTTTTTGATTCTTCCTTACGACTGGTACATAAGGGTAGAATTAACAATAAAGTTGACATTCACATACACACCAGTGGCTGTCTTTTCAACTGAAAAAAGCCACTCAGACCACTTTTGCTATAATGTGCAACCCTCTCCAAGTCACGTGGAAAAATTGTGATACAAAACTTTAAGTTATTCGATGCCAACTGAGCACAACACAGTCAGCACCATTTCCTACTTTTTAAACTTTATCTCTGTGGCAATTCATAATTCATTCAATTAAAGTAATAAGAACACAAATATATCATTCTCATTAAGTCATCCTGAAAACGTAAACCCACTATACAATAAAATCTTTCCAAGCCAAAATATTACATTTGATCCACAGTCCCACCTTCTGCAGTTAGCAGTCACAAAAGCACTATAAAATGCTGCCCTGAAATGTAAACAACAGCTTTAGTATCTTTATCAGTCACAATTTCAGAAGCACTTTTACAATCGGTTCAAGGGCACATCCCAGGTGGGGCAGTATTTCACATGGTATTGTGAGCAGAAGTATTTCAGCGTTTCCCATAAGTGCCAAAGTCTTACTCTTGTGGAATTTCGTACTCAAACCAGCTGAAAATGACATGCATTTGGTTCAGTTAGAGTCCAGCGAGGCTGATGTACTCTGCGCCAGAGGACTGATGGGCGATTGTCGTTCCAACTGTCATGCAGTCCTGGTGCCACAAGAGCTCTGCCAGGGTGTTGAGTAACGGGGCAACTTCTGCCAGCCCACCTGACACACCACCTCCAACACGGAAAACAGGGATCCCACACCTCTCCTGGAAAATCTTCACCTCCTGCTCCGTCACATCCGTGTGCATGAATAAGTCAAACCTGGCCGTGCTGTCAAGAAGCAACACACCCAACTGTAGCAACATGGCTAAATTAGTAAAACAAGCAGATTTAAACCCTATGAATCCCATTACAAGTTAGTACTCTTCCTAAAGTGCCTTACTAAAAAAAGTTTCCATATTGCAGGTTTAAGGATATTTGGTCCCCACCACCAACTTCACAACACTATCTGATGGTTCGCATAGTCGAGCAATCTGATTGGATAGGTCGTCAAAGGAGGCGTGGTCTGTAAAAGAGAACAGGAAGAGAACGGCATCCACCTGCTCTTTACAGGACTAGAAAGGAAACAAAACAGGAAAAACATTAAAGACAAACAGAAAATACAGCAGGCTACAAACGCATTACTGCAAATGAATTGTCATCAATAAAACAGAGGAACCACACAATGCCTGCTTACTGGCACAGTTTCAATCTTTGCTAAATTAATTGCTCATTTAAAAAAAAAAAATCTATATTTCTGGTATAAATGTAATGTGACATGGCTAAAGATTATGCATTAATGTAAAACATACAATTTGCATACACTTCCATTGAACAAATAAAGGTACATCAAAAACCACTGCTATCTCAAAAGGGTCATTTATGTGTTCTGCATACAGTCTGAGTGCATACCGGCAGCAGGTGGTCAAACCGGCGCAGGGCATTTTCACCGCAATCCCACAGTTGCAGGCGGAAGAAGAAAACACGGCCAGTGGTCATCAGCTTCACGGGCCAAAACACCACAGTGGTCTCAATGCCTGTGGAGGTACAGAAATCCATGAGCTACTCACAGATACAACAGGACACCTACAAAAAAAGGGCTAATCACATAATCCCCAACTAGCTTTTATCTGCATATCACAAGGTACTAAAGTATTAGATACATCCCTCTTTCAAAACTATGTACTGGACAGAAACCACGGCCCTCAATGCCTGGCATCACAAAAAAAAAAAATAGTAAGACTATGAAGGCAGGGCATGATCAAAATGTACAAATCCATTCCTTCATTTTACCTCCATGTGTCAATCAAGCACCAACCTGTGGTCTCATAGTGCTGACTGGGTACATCCAGACCAGCAAGTCGAGCAGCTAGTGTGGTCTTCCCCACACCAGTCTTCCCAGAAATGAAGACCTTATAGCAAACAGTGTCCACATTTACCAAAGGTGCCATTACTGGTGCCTCTAGCAGACCTACGCATAACCACATAGGGAAGCAAGTTAAATCTTAATGCATACACATAGACCTAGCATTCTATTAATATTCACATATGAGAACTGAATGTTTCAGGCAAACAACAATCCACAGGGGGCTATATAAAAAAAATTTAACTTTGTTGTGTACACATGTAGTATGGTGTATAGGGATAAAGACATTTTAAAACTGAATGATCAACAAGTGATAATGTACAGGGAACTAGGCAATTTCCCACACCAAAACGTCTGCGTTTCTTCTTGTGTTGGATCCGGTTGAAGAATTCCTTGCTGTCTTCTGACCTGTACCAGTCCATTTGCACGACTGATCCAGGTGCTGGAGACTGATCCATGACCACACTGCATTTGCTGCCTTTAAATTTGCATTAAAAACCTATTAGGTCATTAGTTCAGTCCTGCACACATCATTACGAGGTCGCTAGTTAATTTTTTTCCATACACGGCTTATTCTATAGAATGTCCCTAATGGTCCAGATTCTAACAAACTCCGCTGAGTGCAATGTATGGTACACCCTATAAGAAACCTGCCTGGCATAGGACACGCATACAGCAAGGGTAATATACATTTTCCAAGAGACCTAAACCGCAAATCACCTTGCATTTAACTAATAATTTGTGCCTACGGTAAAGTAATTGGTTTATAAATAACTGCATTCTGTAGCTGCAACGAAACGGTAGGAAACACAAATACAAAACACACTGTTACAAAACATAAAATCATATACTCCACTAATATACGTGTTGCAACGTGTTATGACTGTCCAAAATCAGCGAACAATCCTGCTGCAGATGTTGCACTGTTCGTAGCTGTCTGGTCGAACAACCTGCTATGCACAACTTATTCAAACGTTTACAAGCTTAAATATAGCCATTTATCTAACATGTACTTCACAAAATTACGTGTACAGTAATAAAATCAATACATTCAAATAGAAAAACTGACCCGAGGTATTAAAATTACGTTCAACAAAGGGTCAACAAGTTTACATTCTTAACGAAAAAAGGCAAAAATCTGAACATTTTATTGTAAAATAAAACATTACACATACCTGATACGCACGCTACATTAAATCAAACACATTTAACATGTACACCATAAAATGGTTTGTTGTAAAACCAAGGCAATCATTTGTTTTATTCCAAAATATTTTTCTTAGAGTTAAGATAATCTCCTGTACATACAACACTGCCACCTATAGGACGGAGGGCACGACACAAGGGAGCATCTGAGGTACCTCGTAAATGTGGAAAACCATTGTTTTGGACCCTAAAATGAATGTAAACTGACGTTTTGTGCTGAATATCTGAGCATACACATTGTTCAACACATTATATTCCAAGGATAATCTCATTCTTACAGCATTTATGAATTCACTATATTTGACTTGGTCCACACAAATATCTAATGATATTTTAAGGGAAACTTTGTATTATTTGTATTATTCTTTAAAAATTGTGAGGATAACTGTTAAAGTTAATTCCAATGAATGACTAAAATTCATTTCATATTCTCTGGCATGATTTCAGTACATGATGCAGTTTGTACATCCTGCATGTTGTAAGTGTGTCTTGGCAATCTTGTCAAAGTAAAAACAAAATCTGTGAAAAGTCTGTACATATCTGGCAGCAGTAAAATTAAATAGAAATTCATTTATTAATTTAAAGCATGTGACAAAAACCATTTCCATTAAAATAGTCAAAGTAGAAGGATCACATTTTAACTATTTTTTAAATCAATGAACATGTTCCAAAACGAAATTAACCAGCACTATGTAAATATGTCTTATCCACGTAAAGCTATCGACACAGACATTAAAGTGTTCCAGTGTACCTGACCAGTTGTCGTGGTACACTGACCTCAATTACACAGTGCCAGGACAGCAAGACTCACTCACCACAATACAAAGGATTGCTTTGGACCCTCCATTTCAAGTAGTTTAACAGTTCTAATAGTCTGTCAATTTCCTTTGAATAAAGATGATTGAAAAAACATACTGTTTTTTCAAAATGCCATGTGTAAGCCATGTTTCTATATCTCAGAAACTTTATACAACAACAAAATACACTAACAAAGATGGGGTATACCAGTTTCCAGATTGAGTAAATGTCTGAAAATAAATCAAAATCTTTCTGATTAATCATGATGACATTCCAGTCAAATGATGACACATAAAGTGGCTCTCTTGCAGAATTAGTTTGTGCATCAAAAAAACACAGCCCGCCTGGTTCTTATTTTCTGTGTAGAAATGAAGTGATTCCTGGTGGTCAATGGGTAGAACATCTGGCTGGAATGCAAAAGTCTCCTGGCTCAAATCCCAGCCTAAACACCAGGTGCATCCTTGTGCAAGACTGTAAGTATGTGAAATGTTTTAAGTCACTTTGGATAAAACTGTCAGTTAATTGAGTTAATGTATTTTGAGTCATCCTCAGAACAGGTCAACAATATTTCAGGCCTGTTGTGGAGGAACATCTTTTCTGGAATAAATAAGGACAAACTTGTCATGTTGCAAGCACTTTTTGTTGTAATTATCAGTGCAAGGCTCTGATCGCAAAACACTTCAGCTGATTCGGCCCTGTTCCTGTCACACTAACATGGGGGCAAAGATGAGAAAGCCAAAGATGTTGTGGCTCTGGCATAGGGGATGTCCCCACCCCAAACAAACAGGACAAAACAAACTCAGGCTTTTTTTTAGGTAACCATCATCACCAAATCATCCAATGGCTGGCTGCAGAGAGATTGTCAACAGATTGAGAAAGATATCCATCCAAGCAGCTGTGCCTCAAGCCTGAAGGTTACAGAGCTACTGTATATCCCAAGGGCTCCACTGTTCATCTTCCTGACCACATTGATATACTACAAAGAGGCAGACCACAGTCAAGAGACCTGTGCCTGTGATGCAATTTGAATTGCTTCAGTATGACCGCTTCTCAATTCAAGTGACTGATATGATGACTATGCTATGTAATTCACCCTGGGTAAGAGCTATATCATCATTCTTGGCACAAAAATTATTACTGTACTAAACAGCATGTTATGAAAGTGTAAAGCATTTCTACTATGCCTCAGCACTTATGCAACAAACACTGTATAAACATGTAACGTGTCCAAACTTTTAGTTTATATATACAAGTCCAGTAGTTAAGTGTGTGCAGATATCAACTAATAATAAGGCAGTTGCACTACAAAATAAAAATATTACATAATGTGCATGAAGGCCAACAAACAAGTGCATAACCAGTATGAAGATGGTGTATAAAAACATCATAGAAGACTAAATGGCTTGAATAAATACTGCTAGACAAAGGGAAAGGTCTGTTACCTCTGCTGCTGAAGTTACAGATTAAGACAACAGGAACTGTAACTTCACTGTGCTGTTCTGCATTTTCAACACAATAATTATACAACATGGCCAATGAAATAGAAATTACTAAGTTTTTGATACGCATAAAGTGAATGATTATTTGCTGTGAATGTACAATTGGCCATACAAATGTACCATATACAATTATATCACTAGCATCATCTGATGCATGAGGCGTCTTTTCCTCAGTTTAGTGACCTGGAGGCTCAATGGGTAGAACATCAGGCTGGGATGTGGAAGCCTCCCAGTTTGAATCCTAGCACAGCCAGGCATGTCCTTGAGCAAGACACTCAGTGCTAGCTCCCTGGGTGCCACTTGTGCCTGGCTACCCACTGCTCCACTCAGGGAATGGGTTAAATCCAGAGAGGTAATTTCCATCTGGTATTAATAAAGTGCTATAAAATTTTTTAAAATACTGGGGTTATACAAAATTTTGTTAATCAGTTAACGTACACAGTGAAAATGCACTGGTGTACTAAGCTGACAAACAGTAATACAGACTGGTAACTGTGAGGTGTGACCCAGTTTCTTCAATTACTTTATTGTACAGGTTAGCAGCAATTGACCACTACAGGGTGTAATGCTACAAAATTCAAAGTGTACAGGTGGGTCCATCATAGCAGTTTACAACCATTAGATTTGCTCCAGCAGTCTGTATTTTAACCATGTTATTGTGTTTTTTTTTTTTTTTTGTCTGTGTTGCTTAAAACTTGTATGCCTGCTTAGTTGTAACTAAAAAGTTATACAGCCTTGCATGAAAATAAATGTGACCTCTAGGTGTTTTGAAGCAAACCAAGTCAAAAGATCATAACCTAAATTGTAAGTGAATCATATGTATTAAATTTTTATCCATGCAAAGTTCATTATTTTACCAGGCTGGGCAATGTGTGTTTATAAGAAGAATGAATTATAAAATACAGTACTTCTAATTACTGAGAATAGGTTAGTTACAAGTTACGGACAGGGCGCATCTATTATAGGCCAAAATGTGCAAAGTTTTTAAAGTTTTTAAAACCTTTAAAACAAGAAGTTCAAGTTTTTAAAAACCTTTTAAAAACACAAGTTTGTAACTAAAAAACCTAACGTTCTTCTACATTATTAAAAAAAAATCGAAAATTTTAATTCCCATTAACTACGACATATAAAAACGAATAAAATTAAATCATTAAAGAGTTTCTGTTAGTCATATCCATGGTTGCCTACAGTGTACGCCCACTGGTCACAAAATAATTTAATGCTTAAACATGGGTGAAATATGGAGAGCCAAAAATCGTACACAGCTGCTTTTAAGATGAACGTAATTGCACTGGCTGAGGAAAAAGGAAAACATTTTGCTGCAAAAGTTTTCACCGTCGGTTTTGTTTGACGCCAAAACAAAACACAATTAAAAAACGCACTTAACTGAGAAAAGAAAGTCAGAAGCTGATCGTCCAGTGAAATATGAAGATATTGAAACAGCTCTGATGAACTGGTTTGAGGAAAATACAATTTAAACACGGCGAGTCATTAATTGTCATTGCTTGTATGAAAGCGCTATAAACACGATAAATGGTGAATGAATGTGCATAATTACGTAAGAATAGCACAGATTTTGAAGACCTTATTATTGTACTCGATAAACTTCATTGTGGGAGGAAATTCAAGCTGCATGTATTGTAAAACTACTGAAAATATCTGAACCTCACTTGTGTTTTACAAGTGATGCCAGTGCAATGCGCAGCAAATCAATTTGGGATTCAGAAGCGGATTTCGTCCAAATAATGTAGCAGTTCTGAGCTAATTAAATTATCTTATAGAAAATGCGTATAATTCACTGCATTCACACATTCATTCTTCGCAAATCCACACTTCTACGCATTGACCGCATTTCCAAGCCATCGCTTTAAATCGTGTAGAATTACGATAACGTGTCTCGTACTGTATTAGACGCCCTGGGTTATCGGGCGGGGGCGCGTCTATTGCACGGGCACGTTAATTAGGGGAAATGAGGTAACTCAATTCTGTCCCCAGAACATTACATGTAGAGATATACATGAAAATTAGCTGTAAAATACATTTTATTATTAAGCACATTGATCAAATTAAAACAATTCTGCAAAGATGAGTGGCCCAAAATTCCTCCACAGCGCTGTAACAGACTCATTGCAAGTTATCACAAATGCTTGATTGCAGTTGTTGCTGCTAAGGGTGGCCCAACCAGTTATTAGGTTTAGGGGGCAA
>JABJVR010007360.1:0-11592 GCA_025773905.1 Chitala chitala | reverse complement strand
AACTTAAACTACCTCAATCTCTTGCACCTTGTTTTCTTGCACCTTAATCCCACTTCCCTATAAGATGCTGTAACAAGGGATCAATAAAGTTCAATCTAATATAATCTAATCCACTGCACTAATGCATTGAGGTATGCCATGGGCTCGCTGAAACCCTTCTACAAGTTCCTCTACTTTTGACAAAGTGACTGGTAACTGTATATACACAGTCCCCAAGTGGACTGTAATTGCTTTACACACTTGTTTTACTATTTTTGAAACAACCTGCCTTGATAACCCAAAGGCGTTTGCGTAATCTCTCCTCATCTGCCAAATAGTATAATGTGAAGATCTGTGTCCTACGACTGCTGTCGACCGTAATAGCAGTAACCTCCGTAGTGCGTTGTGACGCCTCTGTTCATCAACGAAGTGTGAGAGTAACTGTGTATGTATTTGTAAACAAGTAAAAAGTCCGGTTAGCAACGTTAATATCAGCACCAGTTTGGGTAAATCCGGCATTCTACAAAATAAACACTGGCGATAACGTCGCACACTGACGTCAAACTAGGAGACAGCGTCGCACATTCTTGACGTTGAAAGCCAAAAACTCCGTTTTTCCCGTCTACACGACAACACTGAAAATGGCGTTTCTAATAATAACTCACCCTGGCCAGGGGTTTAAAAAAAATCAGCGGTTTCAGTGACCTAAAAAGCTGCTTGCATGTGGATGAAACGCTAATCCGCGTAAAATAAAACACGATTTCAAAAATACCGTTTGTATGGACAAGGCCTAAATTATTTTTAGTTCCTCTTTTTTATTTCTGGCTTTATCTTGTTTCATTCTTTACACATTTTTTGTAATTTACAGATAACACGACATTCCTGTTACGTGCCTTGAGGCAGTTCTGTTGTGAAAGGGGCTATAAAGATGGAAATAAATGGTAATTTTAAAGATAATTTATATTAATTTAAAAGTATCGTATACTGTAAATACAGACCCTTAACTATATATTGAGCCACGATATCAGGAACTGAGATTAACATTTTTTGTTTTCGAAAAGAAAAAAGAATGCAAAATAATTTAAAAGAGCACGATTCATATTACTAAAACTTTTAGTAATAACACCTTTGCAGACGTACTCTTCTTGTACTGTATACACTTGATTATTTTTACGATTAGTATTTGTATGTCAAAGCAATATTATATAATAACACTCGAACAGTGTATCTTACAAAACGAAATTTATTTTAAATGCAAATTTTCAACAATGTATAATTAGGCAACATAACTTCGGTATTACCTAACAATTCTTGCCTTTAATTAAAGGAATGATCAAATTTCTGTACCGCCGACATTTAAAAATATGCGTCTACGCGATATTTCCGCTTCCGGGTCTCGCGTGTAATGAAAGAAATGGCTGCACGGTTGTCGCGTATTTGGCCTGTTTTGTCCCAGATTCGCCTGGGTTCAGCGCTTGGGACTCGATTCGTGTCTCAAACACCCTCGTCGGGTGCTGTAGGATCTACTGCGGTGTCGGACTTACACCCGACCAGCGTCAAGGACAGTCATGAACACGCAGAGGTCAGCCCGTACGAGAAGGTGAGTAGAACCAGAAAGCAAATGACAACACCAGAGAAATTAAAGATAACAGAGAAGCACATGTTATCGTTTTTTTTTAAACTGGTAATAGTGAAATACAAAATTAATTCACTGGTTATTATTAGGCTGTCAGTGTAAGGTAGGACCTCTTTCTCACCCCAATATACTGTATAGCTCTAGGCTATATGGTACAACAATATTTGAGCTAAGGGTGATTGTAAATAGTATTGATACTCAGAAATTCAGAAACAAACTGAAAACATTGCAGATTTTTTTTCATACGTTGCACACAAATCTAACCATTTACAACTCTTTTTCCTACTGCAGAATCCAGATTACCATGGGTTCTCTGAAGATCCCTATGTAGACCAGTGGAATATGAAACTGGCCTTCTTTTTTGGCATCTCAATTGCCATTGTTGTTGGAGGCACATTTATTCATTATCTTCCTGACCATGGGTAAGGCTGTGTTAACCTAATCAAAACCAGATTACAATTTACCAACAATATCAATTTAAATTCAATGGATTAATATATTCGATAGATGTTGAAATTAACATTTATTGTTTACATCCCTCTATACACTCAGGAAAATAGTAGAAATTGCAGTACAGATGTGGGTATATAGCATTTTTATTAGCAATGAATCAGGTGTCAGTTGTGACACTAACAGAAATGAAACCTGATTTGAAGAGGCTCATATGGATAATTTTGCAATGTCTTGTATAGGGGCAAAATAAAATGAACAAATAGTACTTACATACTGCTGAAAGTTTAATATCTTAAATTGTTGTCATTAAATGTATAATTCAGTGTGTTCTGGAACTACTTTTCTTGGGCTTCTTTTCCAGCTAATTGGAAACCTTCAGATAGACACAAATCTAGCTGGTGTATCTTAATATCTACATCTATACAATTTGTTCAAAAGGAATTGTCCATTCTTAGTAACAATAAGAATAATATTCTACTTTGTCAAATCAAATAGACCGCATTTTTATAATTGTCACAGAAATTTGCATTCAGTGCCTACTAAGAACAGGTGTTTGCGTCAGTTATCATTTCCAGCAATTGCAAATTATTTTTTAAAGAAGAATGTCTGTTACATTTAGGCATAGAAGACATTTTCATCTTTTGTAGCCAGATATATTGCATGAATGAAATTTATAAGCATAAACTGTATTTAAACATTTGCAATGCATATGCTTTATAATGTTTTAAAAGGTGTATTGATGATCAGAAATATTGAATGTACTTTGTTGCTGTCTTTTTGGTTTAAGTAGCATTAATCATACCACATAATCACACCATCCTTTCACCATTACAAGTCCACAATTGTGTAGTAAAAGTGAATAATGTACCCAAGCATAACAATTTAATAACATTTCTATATTTGTTAGATACATTTTAAAATGTGTAGTATTTATGTTTTGCAGAAGTACAAGACACAAGTACAAACATAGTTTTTCTTTACAGCCATGTCTTGTGCTTTTTTGTGGGGTACCTTGTTTTCCAACATTGAATAAATTTAGATTGACAGTATTAGTTATATTTTTATGTGTTTGCAGAATGAGGCAGTGGGCCAGAAGGGAAGCTGAACGATTGATCAAAGAGAGAGAGGCGGCAGGTCTTCCTCTAATTGATGAGAACTACTATGACCCCAGCAAGATCATACTGCCATCTTCTGGAGAAGAGTAACTTTAAAATCGCTTTCCGTAATCTTGAATCCACCTCGTAACCTTTTTTGTCAAGTTGTATAGATGTCCTAATAAAATTATAAACCGACACTTTTGGTTTAGCTTTTTCCAGTCTACAGTAAAAACTGCAGTAGTATGTAGCAGCAGAAGGTGAAAATAATTTACTGTATTAATGTGGTGAACACTTTAACTCACACTTTGACATTTTGGTAAATACATAAATGAAGACGGGTATGGCACATTTTAATTCCAATTTTGTAACTCGATTTTTTTCGCTTAATTGTTTAAAATGCTATGCAGGACTGAATGTGTTTATTCTTAAATTTTACCTTGATTTTATACAATCAGCCTTATCAATCATCCAGGATTAAAAAAAATTATAATATATAATACAAGTAACATTTCAATTTATACACTTGATTGGAAGTGTAATTACTTTGACATTAATCTATAATTAATATATGTTGAAATGTCAGGCTCCATCTACCCTTCACCTTTTTGAACTTTGCCATCCAGAAGAAGGCTACAGAGTATTACAGCGAGGACCACCAGACTGCGCAATAGCTTCTTCCAGCAAGCTGTCAGGGCTGAACACTCTGAATTCTACCTCCCCCTTCCTCCCTTGACATATGGGCCTTGTAGTATGAACGTAACGACGATGCATCTCTCTTACAATATGTTCCATACTTTAAATAAGATTCTTAAACTCAATGCACAAGCGCCTCTTTCAATCTGATTTTGAAACTTCTTTTCAATTTAATGCGTAAATATTACATACGTTTGTGATATTGTTTAGACACTGCATTTATTGTCCAAAGTACATTCTCGTTTAGTGTCTCTGTATGTCTTCCATAACGTGTGTGTGTGTCCGACCTTCGTGAGGACTTGGCAAGAACGACAGCTCATTTCCATGTACACTGTACTATGGAAGTGACAAACGGATATTAATGCTGATATGGTTACGAAGTTAACCCTCATAACTATTATGAGTCTTAATATTGAATAAAAGTAATGTAGAAATTAATGCTAAAGAAACTGCATCATGCTGTTGCCTAACCAAGTGTGGCGTGCTTCATTCGAGTCGTTACTTTCTTTCTCCTCCAGAATCAACCGTTTCTAGTGAAAACCGAATAAAATGTCTCAATTCTGGATTAGTTAATTTTATTGACTAATATGACCGTCTCTCATCTCGTACTAACGTGCTATTGGCTAGAATGGAGGGGGATAGCCGCGTGCCATGGGCGTGGCGCTGCGTGGGGCGGGGCTTCAGGGTCACACAGGAAAAGAAAGAAAGACGGAGCAGCGAAGACAGCCGAGCCACAAACGGTAAAACGGTCGCATTTTGTTCAATTTCAAGGACACACACTACTGCGACTCAGTTTACGCTTTAATAAGCTTTGATTCTGAATGTGTTATTAAACGGTTGGTGAAAACGAATATGTCCAACCAACAAGGTTAACTTCATTAGCGTTAACTGTTCAAGAGCGCTAGCTACCTTGTGATGACGGAAATGGGTGAACAGTGAATAAAGAGCTCCTTGTGCAGGTTGTTGTCTGGCTTCTGTGCGAATTGTACACACACCATTTACCTTTTAGGTGTATATATGCGTGTTTCAGGATGTCCCCGATAAGGTTCCCGGTTCGTGACTAACTGGCCAACGTTGGCTAGATCAGGATGAGGCAGTGTTGTGGTTGGGTGTCGCCTTGTTTCGCTTCTATCATGTTTACACATTTTCCGTCCACTTTCAAACGCGGATATTAACAAAGCACTGAGCGCTTTTTACCCGCCGATACAGCCATTTTATTTTTCGTTGAAAATGATCTTAATTCATATCTTAAAAATAACGTGCGTCGTAGATCTATGCCATTAATCTGTTTCATAGTGGGATGTACAGTTATAATAAGATTATATGCATAGCCCTCAGCTGCATGTCACCCACCCTGTAGGCTGTGAAACGTTGTTAAAGATACGAAGTTAGTGTATATTTCATGAAGCCAGAGAGAGTTTTAAATACATACTTAATCCACTTAATAGAGTGGATTGCATGTCTGGGTTTATGTACATATGCACAGGACATTTTTCACCTTGGTTTGAACATGTATGGAAAATCTTTGGCTAGTTACGTGTACAGCCCTGTCATGAAGCTGATGATGTGCTTAGTCCATCAAGTTCAATAATCTTACAACACATGGTTATGAAGTATATTATTTGTTTTGTAATATATCAAATTGTCAATTATCTATATAAACCGAAAATTATTCGCGACCACATTTTCTTCATTCTGGCGACACTAAATTGCACAGGGATGTAGGTTGATTATTAAACCCTTTGTTAACCATATTTCAAATCAACCTTAGTGGCGACTCGGGGAAAAAGCCGCAGATGGCTTCGCTATGTTCAACTTGTGTTCATTTAATCTTTCCTAACAGACTGTTGTGATTAATACGTGATCATTTTTAATTTAAGGTGACAGACTGTAATAGTTGAATAATATTTTAAAAATCACGTAACCTATGAGCTAGTTTTCAAAACATCTCGGAGGCGGTTTTTGGGTGCGGCGCGTTCGTGGGCCCTGCCAAGAAAATGTTTTCCCCCGAATAATGTTTTAGTGGTAAAATAAACTCTGTGTTTAATGACCGTGTGGAACGTTATCTGAACATTAAAAAGTAACAAATCCAGATTTTCCAATGATGTGACAGTGTTGTGACCGAAGATATTTTCATTGTTTTGCGGTAAGGCCCGACTTCCGTGTACCGAGCTAGCCAGTTTGTTAGCTTCTTCTGTGTTCGCCCGTATAGCTAATTACTTTGGATTTTGTCCTAATTTCTTGAGTTACACTATAATGCTACGTTTTGCGATTCAAGATCGCCGAGAAAAGTAAGACACAGCAGCCTGATAAAGTTTCAGTAGCTGCATGTCGATTTTAAGTACAAAGCCCCAGTCCGGTTATTATGGAATAACTCGCTTCCGCCATGGAGGAGGAGGGGGGCGCGCGCGCCGCCGTGTTATTTATCTTTTCTGCTTGGAAGCAAGAAATTACAATATTATACCTGAAATATCGTTTTTGCAAACGTATGTATGACATATTACGATAAAGTAACGCTTCTATGTAGTTTTTTTTTTTGATTGGTAGAAACCCTAAAGGATACTCGTCAAACCGCTGACTTGTTGGCATTTGTTGACAGTATATGATTCTGTTAGGCCGCAATATAATCTGCAATGTACTGAAGTCTGTATTTATATTCATTTTAATATTTCCTGTGTAACTGTGAGGTACACATTTCAGTTTGATTTAAATAACCCAAGATGTGAGAACTGCAGTTGAGACTGTTGGAATATTTCCCCGCACACATTTTAATTTCACTCGTTTTCTCAGTATGTTGTGGCAGTTCTTTAACGTTAAAACAATTACTAAACAAAGGCAAGCTTTAAGTACTGAAACATTAATAAATTTAACAATACTGCATGTAATGTGCACATGTACTCTCAAAGGAATTTTAGTTAAATGATACATAAGTATGTGCTTGTAATCTTTAATGCATATTTCAATGATAGTACTGCAGAACAACTGAGGTGTCAGATTATTGCTCATTACCAATATATTGTCATTGGTGAGAAATTCAGACTTGTTTGGTCACCCATAACTTATTTATTCTAAACTTGAAATTCTCAGTTTATGCACACTAAAGTTCATGCAGTTAGAGTACACATTAGTTTACAAAACTAGTCTTTTCTTGGAAACAGAATACTGAAAACTTGTGTATTTAAAGTATACTTATTTTAAATGGGGAGAATATGTTCTCAGTCTGTCTGAGAATCCATCTGACTAGTTGCCCCAAATGGAAGTAGAACAATCGCAAAATTATTAGTCAAATTTTTTAGTATGATATGAGACTTTAAACACATTACTTGTGAAATATCTAGTGAAATATTAATGGGTATATTTCTATGTACACTGTAAAAAAAAAAAAAAAAAACAACCTATAGAATCTACTCAGATGTGAGGTAACAGTTTGCAATCTGTGTGTTTGGGTAGATTTCGTGTTGAGTACCTTCATTTAACAGCTATAACATTAAAAGAAATGACATATAGTCTAACATTTCTCAGTATGTTTCAAAACTAATTACTAATGTGTGTGTGTGTGTATATATATAATATATATATATATATATATATATATATATGAGTAACATTAACTCTTGATTGTTAATTGACAATCTACTTTTTAATTAATTAGACTAATTGACCATTTATTTAGTGAAGGTTAGCTTTACTTATAAAAGAATATTGACTCATATCAATTTTTATTAAACCCTTTGTTAAAAAAAAATCTCACTGCTAACACAACCAGAACAGAAATTGTGCAAATGTTAAATCTATTAATGCATTAACATTATATTTGGAGTCTGACAGCTGTTCAGCCCTGAAAGCAGTTCATTTAAACCATGCCTGTCAACCTCTATGACATTTAATGTTGATGCTATAAGAATGAAGTAGCTAACCAGTGTTAGTAAAACCAGAGTACAACAGCAACTTTCTGCTTTAAGATACAAGTTACAGTGGGAATAATAATGTTTGTTCAGTCATTTCCTGAGCTGAACTTTACCATTTAGGGCTAAACTGTTTTTCTAAATGCCCTAGTAAAAGTATAGCACTAAACAGCTTGTTCAGTGTCTCCTTACCAGCAAATACACAAATGCTATTTTACAGTCTAGACGTCAGTGTTACCAGTGACACTCCCCAGAGCCAGTGTGCACGCGTGCAGTGCAGGGCCAGAGTTTCTCAGTATATTTAACAATGTTTTCTTAAGTTGTTACAATTGTTACTGTTACCAAATAGGTAGTGTAGTATAATTTACCTATTGTTATATATTGTAATTGGAGACTAATGTACCCAAGTACATTTTAAATGATTTTTATGGATTATAAATACCACCTTCAAAAATCATTTTTACAGTGTGCTGTTGTGTTAAACATCACAAACAGTACTGCATGCTGTTTTTATATCCAATAGAAAGCATTCAAAATGTAATTTATTAAAAGTAGTACAGAAATTTGCTGCAATAAAGTTATTGTATACATTGTGAAGAGTTGACTGAATTTTCGTGGGCGAAACTTTGTGCCTTTTGTTTATGTATGTACAGCATAGGAAGTGAACACGAGACAGGAAAACTACAGGATGTAAATGATTATGTATTTGCAACTAGAACATATATACACTGCTCAAAAAAGGAACACTTTTTAATGAGAGCATAGCATCAAGTCAGTTAAGCTTCTGGGATATTGATCTG
Organism: Chitala chitala; assembly: GCA_025773905.1. NCBI lineage: Eukaryota > Metazoa > Chordata > Actinopteri > Osteoglossiformes > Notopteridae > Chitala > Chitala chitala. The sequence continues at coordinate 3,029 of JABJVR010007360.1, read as the reverse complement.
GTCAGGTAAGTAGCTGAAGTGCTTGTTAATCAGTTTCAGCTGCTTTGGTGATGAATTTAACAACAGGTAGAGGGGCAACAATGAGAAGACCCCCAAAATAGGAATGGTGTTAGAGGTGGAGGCCACTGACGTTTTTTCCCCTCCTCATGTTTTCTGACTGTTTTTCACTCGTTTTGCATTTGGCTAGGGTCAGTGTCACTACTGGTAGCATGAGGAGATACCTGAACCCTACAGAGGTTACACAGGCAGTCAACTCCTCCAGGATGGCATGTCAATATGTGCCATTGCCAGAAGGTTTGCGGTGTCTCCCAGCACAGTCTCAAGAGCATGGAGCAGATTCCAGGACAGGGCAGTAGAAGGTCTATAACCCATTAGCAGGACCGGTATCTGCTCCTTTGTGCAAGGTGGAACAGGATGAGCACTGCCAGAGCCCTACAAAATTACCTCCTGCAGGCCACTGGTGTGAATGTCTCTGACCAAACAATCAGACTTCATGATAGTGGCCTGAGGGTCTGATGTCCTCTAGTGGGCCCTATGCTCAATGCCTGGCACCATGGAGCTCGATTGGCGTTTGCCAGAGAACACCAGACTTGGCAGGTCCACACTGGCGTTCTGTGCTTTTCACAGCTGAGAGCAGGTTCATCCTGACCACATGTGACAGATGTAAAAGGGTCTGGAGAATCCATGGAGAATGTTATGCTGCCTGTAATGTAATTCAGCATGAGTGGTTTGGTGGTGGGTCAGTGATGGTCTAGGGAGGCATATCCATGGAGGGACGCACAAACTTCTACAGGCTAGACAACGGCACCCTGATTGCCATTAGGTATCAGGATGAAAGCCTTGGACCCGGTGTCAGACCCTACGCTGGTGCAGTGGGTCCTGGGTTCCTCCTGGTGCACTACAATGCCTGGCCTCATGTGGTGAGAGTATGCGGGCCCCACGCTCGCCTGACCTAAATTCACTAGAGCACCTCTGGGACATTATGTTTCGGTCCATCTGATGCCACCAGCATGCACCTCAGATTGTCCAGGAGCTCAGTGATGCCCTGGTCCAGATCTGGGAGGAGATACTCCAGGACACCATTCGTGGTCTCATTAGGAGCCCCAACTTTGTCATGCATGCATACAAGCACATGGGGGCCATACAAATTACTGAGTACCATTCTGAGTTGCTGCAATGCAATTTCAGCAAAATGGACTAACATGTTGCATCATTTTTTACCTTTCATTTTCGGGGTATCTTTGAATTCAGCCCTCTGTAGGTTGATAATTTTCATTTCCATCAAATGATGTGGCCTCCTTTTATTCCTTACACATTACCCAGTCCACATGAGTATAGATATCCAGCATGATTTTTTTCCCTCCATTGAGATCTGATGTCTTTTCAATGTGTTCCTTTAGTTGATTGAGCAGTGTATTTTTTAAAGCACTTGGTAATTAAAAATGAACAAATAAAACATTGTAAATACAGGGATATCTGTATTAGGACACACATTTGTATTTTTGCCCAGGATTCCTTTAGGACAGGGATTCTTAGTCATAGTCCTGGTGGCCACAGTGTGTGCAGGTTTTTTTTTCCAACCAATTCACTCATTTTAGTTTGACCATTATCTAAATGAAATATGAAGTACATAATTTCTTATCTTCCTGTGGTGGTTTGGCGCCCCGCCCTGGGTGTTCCCTGCCCTGTGCCCTATGTGTCCTGGGATGGGCTCCAGGCTTCCCAGCGGTATAGAAGATGACTGACTGACTGAATTTCTTATCTTAATTTTTCCTGATTATTTACATCTGTTTCAATTTAGCTGATTTAATTTGAGAGAAAATAGTTACAAAGAAGAAAGTTAAAAATGACTCTTTCTGCTTTAATATCTGTGACAAAAAATGTAAATCACACATTACAATGTTGCTGTAACTGCACAATCTGAGCAGGAAACATCTGGATAATTAGGCATAATGTTTAATTCAATCCAGTAATCATTAATTGTATTCAGATTGTAATTAAGGAACAACAGAGGTGTAATTGATGAATGCTTAATAAGGAGCAGTGATTTTAAGGGATTATTAACAAGAAATGGATTTGAAATTTTAAAATGTAAAAATTAAGAAGTAACATCACAGTCTTTGTCTCGCTTTTATAATCTATTATTAAAAATTTATTAATCCTGTTAATTTCTGGATTGACTCATTGATTGGGTGAAACAAAAACCTGTACCCACTGGGCCCATCAGGACTGTGTTGAGAACCGCTGTTTTAGAGCAACTGTTGTGAAAAATGATGAAGTACTGAATATCACTGCGATAATTAATCTCTAGGGTTGTCAAATATGGAAATATCACTTTTAATATTTTAACATTGTTTCTGTATGCATTTTTATGCTATTGATTCTACTGCCTACATTTCCAGTGCACCTTTTGATCGCTGTGGGTAAGCCTTATAGGTTACGTACAGCACGGCTAGAGTAGCAGTCCTGTTTCCATCCAGTCATAGTGTATGATGGCAACTTCAGCTGCATTGTTTAACACATAAAGACAGGCATCTGCAATTATTTTTGCCAGTGGGCTAGTTTTATTCTGCACCGGTCTTTTAGGGATGGCATTCTTCAGCACTAGAGCTATGCTGTTCTATAGCCAAGTAACACTATCTAATATTTTAGTTAAATTACATTATGCTTATTTTAGTGTTCTCTAGATAGTAATGACCTCTGACGTCAGAGGTGGATGTTAGAAATGTTTAGTTTTCCTGCTTGTACACCCTGTAGAGTTAAGAAAGGTCATTTGTTCCATTTTCCATGGAGGTCCAGTAGAAGTATATTGCCTGTAAGAATTATGTGTAAAACTGATTGTTTACTTTAATATGACGTTTTATATGCATTTTTGCCTTTAGCTTTAGTTAGTAAAATACCAGTCTTTGAGTGGTAAATGTAAATTATGTAGTCACGCTCATATACTGTTTTCATTTCTTTGTTGTGTTTAATGTTTTTACTGACAGTAGCACATCACATTTGGTTATATATATATATGTGTGTGTGTG
>JABJVR010007358.1:0-11596 GCA_025773905.1 Chitala chitala | reverse complement strand
ATATAGATGTACGTAGGGTTGTGACTCAAAAAGGTACAAATGTATCCACACACTGTACTAACTAGACCAGATGAAGTCAGAAAAATAGAGAGCAGGAGGGAGAGAGAGAGAGAGAGAGAGAGAGAGAGAGAGAGAGAGACAGAAAGAGAGAGAGAGAGAAAAGAGAGAAATTATGGGTGGTGGATAATGCAATGTGCCCAGCCATTTGTGCAGAAATACTGCGGAAATGTTTAGAAGAACACTTGTGTAAGATGCTGAGCTTTGGACAGAGGTTCACCACACAGAGAGGTGGGGAAAACAGACACCTACAGCTAACAACTTTATGGCAGCCTGCGGTGAAATGGGCAGAGCAGCTAAGAAGCAGAAGTCTGGTGTGAATCCTGACGTGTTCCTAAACAAGACACTCGGCACGAGCTTCCCTAGTGCCAAATGAGAGCAGCCCAGCGCTCCCCCCAGGAATGGATTAAATACAGAGAACCAGTATCAGTGTAATGTGTGTATGTTGTCACGTGTGTATGTTGTCACGTGTATACTGTATGTACAACAACATCCCAGCAAAAAAGCTTCTGTTCCAAACTGTAGCTGAAAATTTCAAGGTAGAGGATTGTATAACACAGTATAACAGTTTTTTTTTTTTTATTTTGTTATCCATACGAATACTTTCACGCAATTTCTGAATAGCATTTGTCCGCATCTTTTTTTCATCTTATTCCAGCTACCTGCTTAATGAACAACGTTCATTTTGACTCAAAATGCCTTCACAATAGCGGAGAGCTACAGGGTTCATTTGTCCAGTCAATACATGGCAGGACAGATTTCTACCAGGAACTAAACGGGGATTTACACCAGGGAAGGGGGCTGAACACCTACCGCTCAATGCTCCCCACCTTTAATGACCAAAGTGGGGCAGAACCTCACCTTAAAGTGTCACCTGAAGATGAACGAACAGGTGCTACCACTCAGGAAGAGGTAGTTTCGTGAAAGTTGTTTTTGTATAGAAAATGAGTTTTTAAGTCAAAGTCTGGTTAAAGTCAGGTTTGCTTGCCAAACAGGTTTCAGAATATGGTGTTCATAAATTCTTCAGGATTAAGGATTTTGAGCAGTGGGGTCTGGAATTCTCCCTCCACACTATATACGATGCCTGTTTGAGGTTCTGCCTTGGGAAAATGCTCAGGTATACAGGTATACTGCCTTAAGGCATTGGCCTAACTTTACAGCTGGTGACTGGAATTAAACAAGGACACAGTAATACAGGGGTAAATACACAGGGCTCTTCCGTCCATCAGATGGGGCACGTGATAGCAGCTGTCATTCTCCCGTGTCCTTTGATTTGCTGATAAACGTGAAGGGAATTCAGAATGAGCTTTCAGAGGAACACGCACAACTTTTAAGGCATCTTTAAAGTTGTGCAGCTACAAATCAAGGTTTACCAAATATTTTGCTCCTCAATGTAAAAAATAATAGAATATAAATCCCCTTCCACATTATTACATATTCATAAATGTTTAAACAATGCAACGACTGTTGTTTCAGGGGTAAATGCAGGGGCTAAACTTTGAAACTACAGAAGGAAAAACATAAGAAGAGGGAAAGGAAATCATGTTTGTAGCCAAGTACGTTCATCACATACAGAGAATTTGCTCCCTGCATTTAACCCATCCACCTGGGGGGGGTAGCAGGCAGCCATTCTTCAGCACCCGAGGAGGCAGTACAGCGTGTCTTGCTCACGGACGCTCCTGGTGACGAGGCTGGGAATGAGGAAACATCTACACCCCAGCCTGAAGTCCTACCCAATGAAATGATAGTGATTATAGAAATGAACAAGGGCTTTTATTATTATTATTTACCAGACAATCAGTGATGTTTTGTGATAAATCAGTTTTTATTTTGACAGAGCCATTGTCCCTAAAAAGCATTTTGAATGACAAGGAAAAAAAATAAACATTTATTCCAAACAGCTTCCTATTAATGAGTTTTTGTACTTGTGACTCTGGAATTATACCACACAAGTGAGGAAGGAACAGCATAAGAAACTTCTGCTACTAAAGATCAGTTTATTAAAAACAGCATAAACGCATACGATGAACTGGCTGAAGAGCAAATGTAGTGCAAGAGCTACTATTTCATTTACTGCATATTATATTATTAATCTGACAATACTGGATATAGTAAAAGGTACATACAGTCAGTCAGGCATCTTGTATACCGCTCCATCCTGTTAAGGGTTGCGGTACATACAATATATACAAGCATTTTTCACTGTATGGAAATAGTCATTTATACATGTATAATGTTGTACATTCACTCCACTTTTGCACAATATTCCTGTTCATAGGAGACAGCAAGACACCCTTGAAGAGAAGCTGCTTGTAGCACATATTCTCCTTTAGCCTGCCATGTAGGTCCCGTCACCACGCCTCTGGGATCTGTCCTCAACGCAGAGTCCTCTCTGTCCAGCTGCGTGGCTGTTTATGTCTCCCTCTTCTGGTTGCTGGGTTATGACCCATATGAAGGTCAGAGCACGATTTACAGGGGAGAAATGATCCGTTAAACTCTACACACCACGACAGCGACCACAGTGGGCATGGTGTGAACACCAAGGCCAACAGTCACGATGACATTTCAGCCTGGAATGTTCAAGTAACATTTCAGCCTGGAAAAGAACTATCGTTTCAGTCTGGAAATGCACATCATTTCAGTCTGGATCTTTAAAGGAAGAATCATACGCCATTGCTCAGAACCACAACATTTCTTCTTAAAGCATTCCCTTGAAGACTACTTTTTGGTGCTGAAGCAACAGAGGTTACCGCCCTACATTCTTTAAGCTAAACCTTGACACCTTATTTGTGCCATTTTTTATGATCAAATGCAAATACACAACTTCAAAGACATATAATGTGAAAACATCAGTATCATGTCTTTTTGTAATTAGCTTAAGAATTTAGAATGTGAACTATGCTATTACTGGCTAATTTGTTTTATACTATTGAGCACCATTTTAAATTCCTTTTTACAGACAAGCTTGACGGATCCACATTAGGTGGGCCTGACAGTCAGTAATTATAAATATCTCGTGAGAATTATTGGAACAAAAGTGATAAGTTTCAAAATGTGAAATGTGTGTGTGTGTGTGTGTGTGTGTGTGTGTGTGTGTGTGTGTGTATACACACACGTGGTATATGATACATCTAGAATGAACACAGTCTAGTTTCAGTTATATTCAAACAATTAAGATGAATTTTTACAGAAAATTACTTTGCAGAAAAATATCATCTTCATGGTGTCTTGTTGTCCCTCCTCATCTAACCTAGTAACTGATTTCTCACTTCCTCTGGGAATCACAAGTTCCACATTCCCACCAAGACAGACTGGTACGGCAGGCTAATCCAGATGTACATCAGTATCATTATCTCGTGCTGAACTTTGACCTTAAACACTTTGGAGGCTCAGATGAAAGAATTTCCTCAGTGCTGAAGCGCAGGGGACTTCTGCTGATGCCAAATCAGATAAGACTTCCAGTCTAAAACACCCCTTGTTTGAAGCCTCTCGCAGTGGGAGATTCATGAATGATTCATACATGGCTACCAGAGGAATGGACAAAGGCAAGTCTAACGTCAACCGCTGGGGAACCGCATGCCAAATAAGTTTACGGGTGTCACAGTCACATAAATACACACACAGTCACACAGTGAGAAACACTTCTTATGTGTCTGCTTGTGTAGAGAACACAGTGCAGTATCTGAGTCCAAAATAAATTGGGTGGCAGTCAGTACATTGCTATGAACCTAGTTACAATTTTGTATGTGAATAAACACATGCATGCCTATGAAATATTTTATTTCTTATGGGTGGAATACACTGAACGAATAGTACTTCAGAGCTGTGTATAACTGTTATGTGATATGTTAGCAATTTTAGGTAAACAATTCCTCTCTATTAGCTAGGCAGGTATTTATGTTGCCATCCTCTGTGTTTTGTGTGATGTCACAGAAATGAGGAAGAAAAGGGAGACTGCTTTGCCTGGTGTTTTTAAAGTCTGTAGAAATTTAAATTTTGATAATAATTTATGCACATTATAAATATGAGAAACAGAAACAATTCCTCATTAAAAAACACATCCTGAAATGAAATGAATAAACTTATGTTATTTTTACTCGGTTCTCCGTCATCGTTACTATGCAAATTACGAAAATCACCTTTAGTGGTGGCAACCGAGAATGGCGCAGTGGAACAGCAGATGGCGCTCTTGCCCTAGTTAGGCTGATCTGATTGTTTTTCTAGTGAGGCAAGTCGGCTTGTACAAAATGAAGAATTTAAAGATTCCTGTTAATACAAACACGCAGACTATCTCCTATTTTGTCTACATTTATTATTATTATCACTGCAATACCAGAGTTTCCCCTGCCTAATCACAGTTAAATAAATTTCCGTGAAACCAATGCCTTAAAGTCAGTCCAGTTTATCTACACACTGCACTTGAAACAAACTCCCTTCAAAGCGGGCTGTTCAGCTCGACCCAGATTCGGCTTAACACCAGATTCTGTAATGCCGTTTCCTTTTGGCACTTTAATGGATTTAAGCACAACAGAAAGCAAAGCACACCCTGCAAATTTCAGCAGGCAGGAACATGTACGGGCCAATCCTATGATAGTTCGCCAGGGACAGATTAGACTACAGCTGTCACAGGCAGGCTAATAAATTATGGTATGTTTTGGGGATATGAAGTTTTCAAAATAGAGTTCACAAGGGTCATGGAACATGTATAATGTTTTTGAAACTTTTAACACTCATGGTTCGCTTTATAGTCTTCCTTTAGCGTAAAACTGTGTTTAGCGCACCCCCTAGTGGACAACATGTAAGGATGGAAAATTCAGTTTTGCAGACAGCGGCGGCAGCAAATGTCTTAAAAAAGAAACAATAAATTTCTCCTTTAGGTGTGGGGATTTAGGTAATTTCACTCTATGGAATAAAGCACCATTAAAACGCACTAACGTTTATTATTTTATGGCTTGAGATTTGAAATGTAACAAATTAATGCACTAAGAGATACAAGAGCGAATATGCAATGCAACGTACAGCAGAATTATCAAAAAAGACATATTATAAATATACTCACACGTTATATATAATGTATAGAAAACTGACCACATTTAACATATACTGTACATATACATTTGTCGACTACTGTTGCAATAAAACTTTTACACTAACCAAAGATCAATTGCGCCCTCTCGTGTTGGGTTTTAGTACAGCACAATAACATATTACTTAAATTTCAGGTTTGCATCGTTTTCCCAAAAAACACAGAAAATGGTATATTCATGGTATATAATGTTGTTCAGCTGTAATATTGCAGCAGGTTGTGTGTTATGGCCAACCTATAAATTATGCATTTATCAAGACCTTCGCAATCATTCATAACTCAAAAATATTTTATGTAGTTCACGATGAGATTTTTATTTAAAAATGTATTTCAATAAAAAATGCAAATCTAAAATTAAAAAATTGGATTATTAGTATTACTGCACACAAAAAAGTTATTTTTCCTTAAAATTTTTGCTTTGGACATTTTGTTTACTTTCATTATAAACATGTATTCCACACTGAGTGGAAATGAGTTCAATTTTATTTTTGAGTTAAATGTACTGTAATGAAATTCGGCTCTAAAACGATCTCTTCTTGCAAGTAATTAGTGAGTCTGTCACTTCTGTTGGTGTTGGTTCCTTTATGCATAGCCTGAGCATGAAGGTAATTTATTAAGTTTCATATTGCAATCTATACATTAAAACTGCGTCTAACTTGACGTGCTTAACCTAATTCAATCGTGATTCTTATCTTACGCCTCGAAATCGAGATGATACACTTGGAAAAAAAAATTCTGATTGTTGATGAAACCTTTTTAATTTGACGAAATTCTCAATAATAACTCATAGACAATGGCATTTAAAGCACACGTGATTTCCCAGGGGGATCATTGGCTATAAGGTCAATATGTGTTTGCTAGGTGATTGTTACGATCAATAAATGTCTAGAATTCATTTTCACACTTGTTGAGCTAATAGAAAAAAAAATTAAATGAAATTAAATTTAACTTAGTAACAACAGCAATAATAGCTCAACATTACATCTGAAAATGGGCAACATATTTCAGAGCCATTCACATCCCTTTTTCCATTTTTAAACACTTGTTGAATTCTGTTTTAAAGTGTTCTGTCGACTGCTCGAATTCCTCACGTTTCATGCTGTCTTTTTTTGTCTAAAAGATTAACTGCATCTCCCCGAGCACTGACTTGGAAGCGCATTTGATAGATGTGCCATTCGGCCCTTGACAGCATGAAGCTGAAATGCCACCTCCCCCCACCCTCCCGGTATTTTGCCTCCCATAAGTGATGGACCAACCGTCTGCCAGAGTGAGATAACGGGTCGCCATGGCGCGCGCCTTCAAAGACGGCGGGCTCTTCTGCTTCATGAAGCCCACCTGTTATCGCCGTTGTCCGCCCAACGCGGCCACCGATGCCCCGGAGCCTAGAACTGGCCTTGGATGCGTTTCCATTGCGTTGAGGAAAGGCACAGAAAGAGAAAACTGAACAGCCAGAAAAAAGTACCGCAGTACGAGCCAGCAAACCAGGAGCAGAACAAACCGCGAACTCGTGTTCGTATTTATGCAGTTTGAACTTCAGCTCACAGCTCAAAAAGAGTCGGTGGAGACTAAAGTGACTACTTTTTAAAAGACGGACGCATTTGGTAGAAAACATTACAGTTTCATCTTATAGACCACGTGTGATCAGGACTGCATCTGTTTGAAACCTCTCACCTGTGACTATTTTAAAATACTCAGCACGTCTGCACGAAATTGCACTTTCAGTGTCAAAGTACCTTTGTTGGTTTTTGCTGCATTGAGCTGGAGGAAAGGATTTAAGGTCGGGGACGTGTTTTAATAAAAGGCAAGGCACAATAGTGTTAACTAGACATGAAACCTCACGGTACAAAGCGCTGAAATCTCCTATACTAATGTTTGTGAGAATGCGTCAACAGCAGGCAGACTCAGGCCTACTGAGAATCAATAAAACGCATGGCTGCCTGCGCACCATATGCATATGCAAGCAGGGCCTTCATATTCTTGGAGGGAGTTCACTGAATGCTCCAGAGTGCAATATTGACAGTTGTGTCCCCCTGCCTCTTCATCAGAAAGGAGCATGCTGTGTCTCCTAGCAACAGTCCTCACTGTCATGCTGTGCTTCCGTGACTGAGAGGACGTGCTAATTTCCTTTCTTCCCCCATTTGCTTTCCTTCAACTTTACAGAGAGCAATTTTTTTTTGCCCTTCGGCAAATATTGCTTAAATTTTGTAATGAAAACAATTTATTTAAAGTAAACCAAGATCAGCATCCAAAATGCTTAGAAACGTACTCAACATATAGCATAGCCCAAAACAGTTGCTGCATGCATAACATTTTAGCTATGCCTATTCCTGATTAACTTTCACAATATTTAAATTTTACTTGAAATACGCAAGTCATAATTCAGTAAAAAATAATTGCCCGGTTTCAAGTACCATTGCACTGTATTTCTTTATAAACGAACAAATAAATCCTTGAATATCCTGTGATTTCTACATCAATTTTCCATTAACCCACATGACCGTAGTAAGTCCATGACTTGGCAGTTTCCAGGCCCGACTGTAGCCCACAAGGTTTGAAAAGCGTTAATGTATAGCATCACTAACATGGCAGGGCCTGCTTACATTAGCGCTGCTTGTCAGTAATTAATGCAACACCTGAATGAGGAACAGCAGAGAGGCTGCAGAGCATCACTGTTAGCTTGTGTGCCCAATTGACCGAATCGCGAAGCTGTCGCCCTCTTTTTCCGCATGGCCAACTGCGTAATTACGTGCTTTTTACAGTCCTTCAATCAGCATGGCATACATAATTCCTCACTTTGACCATAGCCATCAAGCAAAATTGCCTAAGGGGGGAAAAAAAAAGAAAAAAATTCACAGCACAAACAGAGTGTGGCTGCTCGGTTTAGCAGCGCCTCACTTTTGTCTTAAAGCAGGAAGTGATCAAATGCTACACAGAGTGCTGTTAAAATCCAGTGCTTGGTTCGAGCAAAAAAATGGTTCCCTTGCTTTTTAAAGTGGGTCAGATTGTTGTTACTCTCTTGACGTGTTAAATTATTTAAGAGGTTTATTTCATGCGGACCCTTTCCCTCGGAATGGAAGGACGGGCCACGCTGACATTTTGTGCTTGTCTGTTCGGATCCACCTGAAACGTTGAAGTCCGTGACACAATGCGGGCACCGGGAGGACAATCGTCAGGCTGACCCTTTGATGTTTCCAGGGTTCCCCCGCAAATGCAGGCCCTCAGGGGGGTGCTGCATGAGCAACCGCTCAGCAGATGGTGTGGAGTTGCTCCATTTTGGCCCCAGAAGCTCGTCAGAGACCCAGCACCAAAAAAAAAAAAACAAAAAGCCCGAGTCCAGAGTCCATTAAAAAACCCAGACAGATCCAAAACTTCCTTTCACTGGTACTAAAGTTGTCAGAAAGGAATTGGATAATATGTTGTTTTGTTGTGCTGGAGAGAAAACCACGATTTCAGGCATGACAAACTGCTCCCTGTTGGAGGACAACAGAGCTGACAGTGTAGCGACAGCAAGGTTTTACACGTTGGGTTTCACTGCTAGAAGAGCCTCTCTCTTGTTCTCAGTTGTGTATCTGATAAAAAAAGGTTTAAGGTTTATGCTTCAAGGACAGCAGTTCCCAATGAAAGAAGGTATTTGTTAGGCAACAAATGGAAATTTACAAGTATGACTGTTTTAGTCTTGCTGCTGTTACTCCTACTACTAAAATAAAAGTATTTACTTGCTAACCTTCAGTTAAATGCTATTTAGCAACACCTGTTCTGAACCTTAATGTTCATATGCATTGAAAATCAGCTAGTGCCAATTTATTATGTCTGTCCATTATGAGTGGACAAGTTATGTTGAGTGTCCCAATTCAGTACTTACACAAAGCTTTCAAGGATGTACATGCCGAATTACTGAAGAGTCAAGCAGTTTTTGAAAAAGTCTGGAAACTTGTGTAGACAGACTTTGATTAAACACAATGTTAAATCAATAAAAAAAATTCAGAGAGCGGCATTTCATGTGGTGAACTTCCTGTGTGTTATGAGAGCATGTCAGTGGTATTCAATATTGCCATGGTCTTATTTTGTTTGTTTACTCAATCAGAAACAAGTAAATAAATAAAACAACTAAATTAAATGAAGAAAAAACTGGGCAACATAATTTAGACCATAACTGTATTTCTATAGATGTGTGAAACAGTTTGCAGAGTTAGGGTAAATATCCCTGCATGACAGTACAGCTATTTGAGTTATGGATCCTGAATGGTAAGACAGTGTGTGAAATTTAATGGAAATTATCGATCGGTGTCTAAAACTGGGACTAAATATCATCAGCGCTGCAAACCTATTCCAGATTATTACTTCAGTTTCCGCAGTATATGCAAACAGTCCTGGGAGTTTTAATTTCTCCCAGATTTGACTGCAAACTGTGCAAATGAACCTCTTGTCATAAAATCGCCAGAAAAGTTTTTTTTTCTGCACAGGCCATTACTTGGACAATCTGGACTTTATTGCTTATTTAACTGTAAACACCTGAATCTGACTATGTTGTAAATCTCCCTTTTGTACCACGTGTATACTATACACAACCGTTGCTGTGTGGTTGTATCGTGTACCCTGTTTTTACCAGTGTAAATATCCCCCATTGTCCCACCCTATCATGTGTCCATTTATTAGCCCCCCACCCCCGGTAACATTCCCATGCTTCCCCCATTTGTGTGTGAAGAAGTAGAGAGAACTTTAAATGGCACTATAATAGTGCCCTGTTGTGTTTAAATTGTGTTGTGAAAACGGTGGCCCAAGTGTCATCACTTTGTCTTTGACGCCATGTTGTTGTCAGAAGTGGGATAAAATCCCTTCGCTCCAGACAGGAAAAGGTGGAAGCAGGGGTAATGAGAGGGACGGTATTGCGACCGTTGCATGTTTTCGTGGGTTGGCCACAATAACAGTGACGTTACCCCGGTTACTAGAGCGGTTGCAGCCCCACATGCAACAAACTGCAATGCTCTGTGTTCTGACACCTTTCTACCAGAAGTGCCATTAACTTTTGCAGCAATCTGAGCTACAGTTCCTCTTCTATTGGATCAGACTACACGGGCCAGCCTTCGCTCCCCATGTGCATTAATGAGCCTTGGCAACCCATGACCCTGTCGCCAGTTCACCGGTTTTCCTTTCTTCGACCACTTCTGGTAGGTCCTGACCACTGCAGATTGAGAACATCCCAGAGGAGATGTAGTTTTGGAATTTCTCTGACCCAGTCATCTAGCCATCACAATTAAGCCCTTGTCAAAATTGCTCAAATCCTTACGCTTGGCCATTTTCTCTGCTTCCAACACATCAATTTCAGGGACAAAATGTTCACTTCCTGCCTAATATATCCCGCCCACTTCCAGGTGCCACGGTAACGAGATAACCAATGTTATTCACTTCACCTGAAAGTGATCCAAATGTGATGGATGATCAGTGTATATTCACACATTTATAAACATATTCTAACCTCAATATATAAATATGAAATACTTGAAAGGTATTTAATAGAAAAGGGTGTAATATACAATCCTCACCTCCACCCAAAAACGGAAGGAGAAGTGAGGTCATCAATGTTACAAAGAGAGAGGGAGCGGTGAGGGAGATGCAAGCCTTCTGTGAAAGCCAATTAAAGGACCTTAGTGTAAGCTTCAGGTTAAACAGCAAGAAGACATAACTTTGTGTAATTACAAATAACTGAAAATATTAAAGTGAAATATAAACATGTTACACCGGCACTGTTCACGTGGGGGTATCAGAGCAGACAGGCGGTAATGAGAATGCGCGTGCTTCCTTTCATCGCCCATTCCGCTGATAAAACACGCACTCGCGTGTTCGCGCGGTGCTGATTTGAGGGTGTTCAGGAGCCTTCTGATGATGAACACAGAAGACACGAGCCTGCAGGAACCATCGCGCAGTTAGCTGCTCGCGTTAAGCTCATTATACTACTGCTAGCACTCCAATAATTGGAGGCAGCAGCTCATAAAGCGATGCTTTGCCCTTGAAACACAGACGCCTTTGGAATAACTTTGCGAGCGCGCATTAAACCTGTATAGTAACGGCGCAGTTCTGTACCGCACGGGCGTCTCATCTCTCACATGCGGGGGGGAACCCCACACGTAAATACTTCCAGCGCTTTCGGTCCGTTTGTGCCATAGAAAATGCAGGACTCCTTAACCTGCATATGTTTGTACCAGCAGGGCTCCTGACACCGCTCACGTTACCGGCCGTACAGCAATTGCACCACTTTTCCGCCGCAGAAACGTTCAGCTCAATAGTGTCAATGCCGCATGTACCGCTGTCATAGCGGTGTCACGCACACCAATACACGAGTTCAGAGGAAATGCCGCGGCGGGAGCTGAAATGTTTCAAGGGGGTGGCCAGTGATTTTCATGGGGTGAGGGTGCAGGCATGAATTCATTTCCTAACGCCATCCTGGGGGGTGGG
>JABJVR010007357.1:0-11597 GCA_025773905.1 Chitala chitala | reverse complement strand
CCCCCCCCCCCCCCCCCCCCCCCCCCCCCCCCCCCCCCCCCCCCCCCCCCCCCCCCCCCCCCCCCCCCCCCACGGCTACATATTATTTTGGTGCAGGGTGGTTGTCTTGCTGTGGATTGACCTCTGAGCTGGGCAGTTCCCTCTCGTTCCATTTCTGCTTTCTGTGCATGTTCTGTTTCTTGTGTGGTCATGGTTGTGGTGGTTTATGTTGGGAGACAAGGTCTCTCAGTGGTGTTCCTCTGCTGTACATCTGGGTCTCTGTCTCAATCCTTACTCCATGTCTGGAAAGTTTGCATATGTACTGTGGGGATGGGTATTGCAAATACAGTGCACATACATGTGGAGAAAGTATGAACATCCAAAACAACAAATATCCTCAATACATACTTTTTTTTTTTTTTTTTTTTTTTTTGTAATTTTGGGCCATGGTGACCAGATGTTGAGCACTGCTTATAGATAGAGAGGTAGCGTCCACTATCAGCATTTTTGGAATTGGTTAATCACACACGCCAACGTATTGTGACAGCAGCTGTTCCAAGGCATGCTGGGAACTGTGGTCCCTTGCCTTTAGCTGAAACACTGATTAAGCTTTTGCTGGCTTTCCAGTTTATAACACTCAAGATTCTTGGCTAGATAAAAACTTGAATTTGTTCATTATTGGACCTACCTGCTTTTGAGTTATCACTAATCCCTTACTCATAATCTCCTTTGGCTGATAACAGTAAGTGTATGACGTTTCACCTTCCGTACGTTTGACATGTACTCTTTTTTTGGTATGCTGTTTGTCTGAACCTGATTTTTTTTTTTTTTTTTTTTTAGATAAATTTCAGGTGTAAGCCATCATTTAGAGAATCGGGATCAAGAAATCTTCGTGAGGTAATTTATTATTTTTTGTACAGTAATACTTGAAATATATTACCATCATATTCCTTTGGGGGGAGACATAAACAAGCATTTGTGAAGAAGTGTCTGTCTGGATAGAAGAAGCTCATACATCTTTAAGATTTGGTGATGGGTATTGTATGCACTTCACAGTTTATCCTGTAAAAAATGTTACTGATCAAAAGCACATTTCAGGAAATTAAATTTCAGATGACAGAATATAGCTATAATACAATAACATACTGTTTTTGTGTTAATCCATTCTTTTCCAAAATGTTTTTTTTTTCTTGCCAGAAAAGCCAGTCTCTGCACTTCTTTTTTCTTATTGCAATTTAAACCTTTAATTAAACGTCTATATAATATATGATTTGTTCTTATGAACGGTACACAAAAACTGCTTTGTGATTTAATGTTAGAAGCTCTATAGTACAGCTAAAATGTTATACATATATTTTCTCCATTAATGTATAAAGTGCAGTTCATTCATGTAGTTTTTTGACCAGTCAAATAAAGCTGGCTGTCTGTATACACTGTTCTGACATATATTAAATAGTTGAGCCAATTAAATACAATGACAGGATGAACTGTGCCACGTCACTCAGGTGCCCGCATCAACATCTTTGTGGCAGTTGTGCTTTATGTGCCAGGTCCTCTGCAAAGTTGTGGCACAGCTGAAAATATAATGTAGCACCTTTCTCTGTTTAACACTTTGGCTGTTTGTGAAAGGCAGGCTGACTGAGCGGTCCCAGTGCGTCGTGTGTACCAGCGTGTGTGGTTAATGGAATGAGAGCGGTGGCTGGCACCCAGGGTCGCTCACCGCTCTTTGTGTTTGCAGCCTGCCATTGTGCGGCACCACTGGGTCCACAGGAGGCGCCAGGAGGGCCGGTGTCGGCAGTGTGGCAAGGTGAGCAGTCAGCGGTATCATTAGAGGCTGGACCAGCTTCCTGTGCAATTTCTACAGATGTGCTTGTTATTTATTTCCCTACACAGGGCTTTCAGCAGAAGTTTACATTTCATAGTAAAGAAATAGTCGCTATCAGCTGCTCGTGGTGTAAACAGGCGGTAAGTAAACGGGCGGTTTTGATTTTCTGCACCTGTGTGCTGTGTGTGTTCCACTGTACGTGTTGGATGGTGTGTTTGCACATGTGCCTGTGCGTGTTTGTTAGGCTCCATGCATTGTGTGGTATGAGGAGACCTTGGCACAGACATTGTATCCTGATAGGCTGGCCATCATCTGCACAGCTGACTGTGTTCTGTTCTTTCTGTGTGCAGTATCACAACAAAGTGTCTTGCTTCATGCTGCAGCAGATAGAAGAGGCGTGCTCTCTGGGGGCCCACGCCTCTGTTATTGTACCCCCCACCTGGATCATACGTGCCCGAAGGCCGCAGGTATCCCACAGCAGTTGCCCATTCCATCAGCCTTAAGCCAACCTTGCACTAAAACAGTATCTTAAATACTGTTTTTATGTTTCTTTCTCCTGTTAAAAATACGTTTTCTGTGTTTTTTGTACAGACCTCACTAAAGTCAAGCAAAAAGAAGAAACGTACCTCATTCAAGCGCAAGCCCAGCAAGAAGGGAGCGGAGGTAAGTCGATGTCGGAAATTTAAATTTTCCTGCGGGTTCAACTCAATTCATTGTGCCACAGAGATTTGACCGTTTTTGACACCGCGGTGACAGATCACTAGAACTGGCTGCCTGTATCAGCACAAAGAAGCCCAGTGTTCACCCTTTAAAATGTCATTTCTTCTATTTGTGATGGAGTAAGCAGCTGAGGAGACAGGCAGTTCGAGGTGGGGCACATAAAGGAAGTTATAAGTTAAAGTGGCCTGTGTGTCATCCATTACTCCACAACGCCACTTAGTGGTATTTATATGACCTCTGACAGACCTCTGACAGCCACAGAAGGCAGTCTGTTATTCTGCAACATGGACAGCCCACACACATTGTAATTAGGTTGTCTCCCGCTGTGGAAGGTTTAAGGACAATCTACCAGTAATAACGTTCTACTGGTGGGACTTGTGTGAGTGCTGATGTAGCAGTTTATTGTAGGCCATTATCAGACAGCTCATCAGTCTGATGATGTATTTCCACTCTGGTATTGGAATATGCTGAGGAAGTCCTAAAGCCAGATGGCTTTGTCTGCTTCTGATGGCCCACCCTAGTAGGCAAAGTTGAGGGGTTATACACCGTAGTTCGTGGGAGATGAGCTGGGAAGCAAGATAGACAGACTGACACACACGCGCACACACACACACACACACACACACACACACACACAGGGTAATTCTTATTTACGGATTCTAAATTGCTTGTCACCTACCTGCTGTCTGACTGAGAGAGTGACGCGACTGAGACGGTGTCTTAGGTATGGGTTGTGTTAAAATTCAGTTCATTGATTGGCTGTAGGTTATGAGTTTATTATTGAGAACAGAACTGGAAAGTTGCATGACGGTTCCAGCTACTGATTGGATACAGTTTGGCTGGTCAGCTGTTGTTAGCCAATGGCATGACAGGCTGTTAGCAGCACTGTCAGTTCGCCCACTCGCGTGGAAACTGACTTCACTTGCTCGACATCCTCTTCCTAGGCTTTCATCAGCTACGCTGGATTTTCACATTAAAACTCAAAAAACTTTGTGCTGGTATGAGCAAAAGTAAAATGGTGTTATTTATTAGCCTGGGAGGTCAGCTGCCAGGACCAAGAACCATGACCTGGCCAGTCAGTGACGTCATTGCAGGCTCTCTGCCAATACAGACACGATGAACAAACAGAGGCTTTACCATTGAAGGGCACAGGACTCAAATACGAGGATTTAAAAAATAATTTAAACTTTTAACTGTCAAATTACATTACTTGCCTTGTTGACTGGAAAGTGTTAAGGTGTAATTGTTCACTTGTGCTTTAGAATAGCTGAATGCGTATGGTGTATGTATACTGTCTTATGTCAATAGTCAGGTTTGTGTCAATAGTGAAGTCATCCTCCCTTCTGTATGGCTCAGTGACCTACTCGACTTTACATTTAGGCTCAAATGTTTTCAGACATCACAGGAGTGACCTGAGTTTTTGAAAGTCTGTACAGCCGATTCTTGAGCACTCCTCGATGAAATCTAAAAAGTGAAACACATTCAAGCCTTACCTGTTTTTGTCTCCCTGAGTGGAGTGCAAATGGATTTTCCTGCTTCTAGCATCCTGCACTTAATAAAGACGCATTTTGTTCTTGGTCAGTGGACCCAAGTGAGAAAATAGGCAGGAGGCTGTCATGTGCGTCTGCTGTGGCGCCTTAATTGACGGGGTTCTGTCTCTCCTTACCTGTCTCCCCAATCCCAGGAGGCCAGATGGAGGCCGTTCATAGTGAAACCTCTCCCCTCCGCGCATATGAAGCCCCTGCTAGTGTTTGTTAACCCCAGAAGTGGGGGAAACCAGGTAAGCGTCCACAGCTGGATCAACAGAGCACCTGTTTCAGATATGACGTTATTCTGTTTTATTCTTTGTGTGTGTGTGTGTGTGTGTGTGTGTGTGTGTGTGTATAAAGTTACACAATGTTCAGCCGTTATGTTTCTATGGCAACTGTTTTGTAATGTGGGCAGCATCTGCAGGCCTTTCGATTCTTACTGTCTTATTGTGGCATTGTAGATGATTGATGCGAAGTTCTAGCTCCGGCTCACTCGGCTGGGATGACTTCATATCTAGCAAAGAATGTCAGTGTGCAAAATGAGGAGCGCTGCAGCATACCTCTTTAGCCTGTCATCAGTACTCATAAATGAGCTGCATACATCAGGACTGGCGCATCTGACTAAGCGCTCAATAGCAGTGCTGGACGTTCAAGTGTCTGCCTGTAGTGGCCATCGATGCCAATTCCCATTATGACAGTGGCTTTAGAACTCCAATGATTAAAAATGAACACGAGGGCACAATTAACTGAGATGCAACTACGTAACTCCTTGACAAACTTTTCACAATACATCTTGTGGTATGCTTTGTATAAGCAACGCCCCCCCCCCCCCCTTGTCCAAAGTTGTGAAAAAAGTTTCTCCATGAAGACTCTGAACTAAGTAAAAATGTACCCAGTTCCCTGGAAAATTAAGGTATGATGAGGTACAAACAAACATGAAGCAGAATGTTCACTGCTGGCTACCACAATTTTGCTTGAATCATTCACACATGCTGGGCCTGTCCCAAAGCAAATTAAACTGACCGTAAACCACCTTGAACTGCTGATGGAGTCGCACAGTTTGATCAGCTGGCAAAACATCACTTGTTCACGTCAATATCATGAGTGCAGAGTGGAAAGGGCAGTGAACCACAGGTGTGCCAGCACGGATGCCACAATTTTACCTGTGTTTGAGATATAAAGTGGTGTTATTATCACTTTATTATATAACCTCAATATATTCTTTGATAACATGTTTGATTGGGTATATCTTCATGTGTGTTGTACTATATATGCAAAATGTCCACTTTTGTACAGTGCTAAATTAGCTCCTAAATCTGGTGACCTCAGTACTGCCAACATCTTATGAAGTCAGTTTTCTACTTGGATAATTTACTGCATACAGTGTTATGTACCTTGAAGTGTAGCCTTTCCATTTTCAGAAAGTGGGTTCTTCTTCAGATTTCCCCAGAGATCAGGTTAGCTGCAGATTAAGTCAGTTGTCCCCATGGCAGAGAATTCAGTTCATCTGATAAAACAGATGAGCAGAGTTCTGGGGGCAACACCTCTTACTTAATTTCTGTAAGTCACCTATCCAATTCGGGGTCATAGGTGGTTGGGACCCTAATTTAGGTCGCACAGAGTGCGAGGCAGGTTACATTCAGGATGGGATAACGGCAGACACAAGGGACACCCATTAAAATCATAATGCAGTTTATGTGAACTTCATGTTTTGTTATTGTGGAAGAAAACTAGCTGCTGAAGGAGATTCGAGTGGTCACGGGTTAGAGTTGAACCCATAATTTAAACACAATGTGAGATGACACAACGCGGAGAAACGCCACATTGCACAACCTCAGTTCTGTCTCGGAACAGAAAGAACATCTCCAATGAACACACTGCCTATAAACAAAACATAGTGTGCATTTGGAAAAGATATAATCTCACATATTATTGCCCTTGTTTTTGACTGCTGACAGTAATGAAGAAATGTCACAGCTGAATTCTTGACAGCTTCTGTTTGGCTCACGCAAGACATAATCCTTGTGATTTTATTCATGTTCTCCGTCTCTCATTTCAGGGAACTAAGATATTCCGGTCTTTCATGTGGTACCTCAACCCCCGGCAAGTCTTTGACTTGAGCCAAGGGGGACCAAAGGAGGGGTAAGACACTGAGTAAACGACATGACGTTCTTTAGTATAGTGCTATTGGGGGTGTTATCTGCGGGAATGCATTTTTCTGTATTGTAATTGGAAAAGAAATAATGGTGTCAATCAACTCAGCTTGACAACAGGCCATGGGCGGATCTATGAGTGGGGTGACAGCTGAAATCTGATTGGCCCTTTAGTGCACCCCTCCTGTCAGTCACTGTTTGCTTCAGAAAATAATTGCATATTAATGCAAGACATATGATTGGCCCTTTATGTTACATATCGCTGCTTTGTGGTACCCCCATTAAAAAAGATTTTAGAACCACCCCTGCAACAACAGACCAGTGGTATAGAGAGAGAACCCTCATGTTTATGAATTCACATATGATATTTTAGTATGATTGCACCATATAAATACATGCGTAATGGCAAAACTCTTACAGTAAAAGCTGCTCATTCCTGTGCAGTGTGTCCTTGTCTTATTCCTTATTTTTAAACAGAACAATATTTTTCTGCAGTTAACAAAAGACATTCAAAAATATTGTGCTAAATGGAATTAAATGTAGACTGAAGGTACATCCAGATTATATTTTTTTTCACGTATGCATGAACATCTGACAGTTCATGTCCATGTTATAATCACGTCTGTTCTCCTTTTGAAGGCTAGAATTGTACCGCAAAGTGAACAACCTCCGGATTCTGGCGTGTGGGGGAGATGGAACGGTCAGTGTGTGTGAGAGTGTGTGTGTGTGTGAGTGTGTGAGTGAGAGTGTGTGAGTGAGAGAGAAAGAAATAAAAAGAAAGGGGAAGGGAGTCTTTGTTGTGAGCTGGATCTTTCAGTATTTAGTCTGAAAGCCATTCAGGTCAGGTCATACACTAATCAGACAAAGAGAAACACACTCCCAAAGTTCTGACAGAAAAGGCTGTTCATATCAGATCAATTTGGGTTCTGTGTAAACTTGCACTTTCCCCTTGGTGTTTAGGCTGCTCTGTCATATGTTTTCTGTTTAGATGTTTCCCCTTCACAATTCTGACCTCAGTGTGATACCATTTTCCCACCTGATGTAGGCTCTCTAGATTTAGGCTGTGTCAAGTCTTCAGGCTCATAATTATTCCCAGGGATGACAGGGCAATGGCTCATTAAATGTGGCCACAAGGTGGTGTTGAGGGCAAATGTAGGCCAGTGGAGATCTGGGCCAGACTACTTTTAAAATTTCATCTTTTCCACACAGCTGATGTGTACTTGTACAAATAAAATAATAGATCATACCATCAGTTGTGGGATATTTGACAGTTTTTATATATTCAATTACTATGATAATTCTTGTCAATTATCTTTTGTTACTTTATCCAAGCATAATCAAGTATTATGTAATGTAACCAATTAATGAAAGTCATAATTGAGGCAATGTCGTGTTATTGAGCATTAGCCCATGTAGTATTATGTGTTGTGTTCTAGTATAACCTTTGTGTGCACTTATTGTCAAGGCGAATGACAGTTGTTGTTGTAAGCCTAAGTTTACATCAGGAGTAACCCTATTGTTGCCACAAGGAGAAAAATGCTGACAGGACGTATTGATGATGGGGCTTTTGGGTACCTTTTTGACTGAAACGTGGGGAACCTTTTATTATTCTGTGGCTCCCAGCTCATGTCGGACGTTCGGGGGAAATTTTTAGTTTAGAAAAAACCACATTTCTGCTAAAGTGAAGTGATCAGTTTAAGCTGCGTGTATTAGGAACACAGTGAAATGTACAATGTCTGACAGATGACATGTTCCCCAATGGCCTCTAGGTGGGCTGGATTCTCTCCACGTTGGACCAGCTACAGCTGAACCCACAACCTCCTGTGGCTATCCTACCCCTTGGAACAGGAAATGATCTGGCCAGAACACTTAACTGGGGCGGGGTGAGATGACACACTTATTTTGGATTTGGCTTACAATAATTCACCAGTTTAAAACAACATATAAATGGAAAACATGGTTTATTTTAACAGTCTGTTAATAGACAGGCTTCAGTTTTATGAACAGAAAAATGTTTGTTAATAAGTCAATATCTGTTGGTAGTAAGGCACATAACAGTTTCTTTGGAGTTTTTTTTTTTTTTTTTTTTTTTTGGTGTGTTGACAGACCAGACCTCATGATGTGAACAAAGAGGTGTATTGCAACATAACTCCATAACATTTTTATAGTTTCCTGTCAGTAAATAAAATACTTGAGTACAAATTCTTCATGTATATTACTAGAAAAATAATGTAAGATGATCAGATCATCAAACAGAACTTGCAAATAGTTATTTAGAAACTATATTTACATGGTCTTTTATTTCTTGCCTTGTCAGTATGTGAAATAACTCTAATATGGTGCATGTGTGATAACTACAGTTATCTCCATAGTACTGCAACATCAGTTATATGAAAGCCATTCTACACCGAAACCTTGAAGATGCTGCTCACATAGCAACGGCGATTTCCATTCCTTCTTAGGGTTACACAGATGAGCCTGTCTCCAAAATCCTGTCTCATGTTGAGGAAGGGAACATTGTTCAGCTGGACCGCTGGAACCTGGTTGTGGAGCCCAACCCGGAGGCTGTTTCAGAGGAGAAGGATGAACAGCAGACTGATAAGGTGAGTCTGAAAACCCAGACATCACATCACACAGGCTTAGTCACTAAGACCACAAGGACTGCTGTGGTGCTAATGTCATACATGTGTGAGCATCAGCTGATTTACAGCAATGCTGTCCTGAAACAATTCTGCCAGTACCTGCACTTTATGTAGAGAACAAGCCAAAATCAATTGTTGTAATGGACGTTTTGACATGATTTTATTTCCCCTGCCAGGGAATCAAAGAAATCTTTATAAAAGTTAACTGGACTTTTTTAACCAATTAAAGATGACTCTTATTTTTAAGCAGTTTCTGCCTGAAGGAAGTACCCAAATTTAAGGCCTTATTATTCAGAGGAAGTAGCCCTTATTATCCATTTCTTTGTTTCAGGTCACAGACATCTTTTGATATTTCAAATCAGTGTGTTTGCATTAAGTGATTATTTGACTGAGAAACATCTGCTACACAGCAAAAAAGTAGGCACTCAAAGATAGTTTCAGTTTCAAATATTATTATAGCTTGAAAGCAGCACCCAACCTATGAATGAGCTAATTTTTCAACATTTTATGTTGAAAAGACAAAGCACTCAAAGAATAGTGCACTTGGCACTATTGGTGTCCCTTTACATATCCAAGAGTCTTAAAAACCTCTCTGAACAGGGTTGCAAACAGTTTTATTTTTCAAAAACAGACGAAACAAGAAGTCAGAAGAATGTGCCATTTTTGGGAATGCCAGGTTGCTTTCTGTCTTGTTTACACTGCTCACTCACCCTCTCCTCCTCTGTGAGCGGCTCTCTGCCTGACACACATGACAAAGTTTCCCCAACCAAATTATCTTGAAATTCGCCAGTCTGCATGTCAGTGGAAAGACTGAAATCTCATGAACCTATGGTAAAGAGATTGGCCAATACCCATGTACAGCTGATAAATCGGTGCATCCTTGATAATAATGAGCTTTTAACTAGTACAAGGCAATGCTTTATGTCAGATTGCTGTACTGGGCCAGATTTGAATACAGGTGACAAACAGACATCCTTTCATCGGCTTGCAGGATGAGCCGGTCTGCGGTAGATATTTCTGATGTCATGTCAACAGTCCCTGCATGAACATTGTGTTAGACAGTCCTTGTCTTAGGCCCAATAGTCATGTGTGACACTGTGCCCATAAGCTTGACAGCCAATCAGATTCTGCCTCCTCTGAGTACCCCCCCCCCACACCCTCAGAAAGGTGGCCAGTGGGTCAGCACATCAGTAGGGAACTACCGGTATAGACAGGGGGAGCGATGGCCAACGTGATTGTTCTTGACGTGTAATTGACCCTATGTAGCCTTCCAATTAATAAGACGTCAAACTGGATTGGATCAAAATGCCCACTGATGGGCGTGATGAGCTTGTGTAGCCATATAGTTGCAATTACTGTGACTGTGAGAAAAAGAGTGGATTCAGTCCTGCTGTGTCGTTCAACAAAGTACCGCGACACATGACGACCTCCAGACATCCTGTATAGGTTTGCTGTAAATAGGGCCTCGCTGACAAAACAACAGTGATTGCCTTAGCAGTGCCTGTTCGGGGCACTAAACGTTGTGCTGTGTTTCTGTCTGCTGAAAGCTTCTCATCCTCCACAGCTCCCTCTTGACGTCTTCAACAATTACTTCAGCCTCGGCTTCGATGCTCACGTAACGCTTGGGTTCCACGAGTCCAGAGGTTAGTCTTGGCTTCAGGATCATCCATAACCCCCATGACAACGTTTAAAAATTTACGTTAATGGATGTAACAACTCGCCACATCTTGCGGTTGACAAAGCGGCACAGAACCCCTTCATTAATGATACAGACGGTTCCTGGATGCTGTCCCCAGACGTAATGTACCAAAATAGAAGGTCTTACATTGGCCCTGTGTGATTTATAGCAGAGGGCCTGTTCCACGTCGGCCTTCAGAACCTCATGTTTCTACCATTTGTTACTTCATGCGCTTTCCATGAACTCCATGTAAATGGTAACAAAAATGCGCTATGCCATCTAAAACCACATCTCTCTCCTCTTCAGAGGCAAACCCGGAGAAGTTCAACAGCCGATTTAGAAACAAAATGTTCTATGCAGGGGTGAGTACTGCTGCTTCCTGTAAAGATTCTCAAATGGAAGCAATCAGAGCGTTCACTTTTCATTTCCCAGGAGTTCACTGCAAATTCTTGTGCCTCGTCTCCAGACGGCCTTCTCCGATTTCCTGATGGGCAGCTCCAAGGACCTAGCGAAACACATCAAAGTTGTGGTGAGTAAAGCAATTTGGTCGGTAAGAGGCCCGGTTGTGAACTACTGGATCAGTGTTATAACCAGGATCAAGGTCCTCTTGACTTGAGATGCAATAACAGTTATGAATACCATTTGAAAGGGCTCATCGGTGGGTGGCAGTGAAATAAATGCACTTCTGAAAAAAAGAGCACCAGTGTTGATTCATCAAACCATTAACGGGTGTTTTAATAATCAGCTCGTTATGGGCTGGCGTTCCAAATGGGTGAAAAGGCTCTCGAGGTCACGTCCCTGTTAAGCCTTGTGATGCTTTTGTTGTCATTGTTTCAGTGTTATCCCTTATTTACTAATGGATGGCTTCTCTTTACAAGCTTCTCAAACCGTTGTAACACTTTGCAGTATCTTTGCTCCAGTTGTTAACCATCAGTGCAAATTTATGCAGTTTTCAGCTGTGGGTATATTAACAATAAAGCTGATGCTTGCATTGATCAGGTGTGTGTGTGTGTGTGTGTGTGTGTGTGTGTGTGTGTGTGTGTGTGTGTGTGTGTGTGTGTGTGTGTGTGT
>JABJVR010007356.1:0-48109 GCA_025773905.1 Chitala chitala | reverse complement strand
TCCCCCGTGGTCTTGGTGTGTGTGTGTTGTGTGTTTGTGGGGGGTGGTGGGTTCGTCGTGGGTGGTGTGGGGGGGGGGGGGGGGGGGGGGCGGGGCCGGCGCCCGCCCCCCCCCGGGGGAGTGCTCACAGCGTGGGAGGGCAATCTCAATCCTTCCCCTCAACCATAAGATTATAAACAAATTAACCTTCTCCAGTGCAATGTGTAATTCGTTTAGATACGGGCGAATGTTAGTTCAAACCCCAAGAGATATACTGTTGTCCCCTTGAGCTAAGCACTTAACCTGATTTGGTTTAAGGAAGAAAAAAAAGCTGGGTAAATGGATACAGTGTAAATTATGCAACTAACTATGAATATGCACCATGTACATATTCAAAGAACAGCTGCTAAACAACCTTCAATTTTTATAATAATTATAAAATTTTACAATGAGCTACATAATTTAAAATACTCTTTGATATTACTCCAGTTTTCCTTAAGAGAGTATTTTAAACAATGTGAATTATAGATTTTATCTATTCTAGTTAATACAGATAAATACATTACTGGGACATTTCTAGTGAAATATCTAAGAGTATTACCATACGTCTCCCCAGAGACTCTAGCCTGTATTTCTAACCACAGCATTAGCATGTGTGCTAAAGCAATGTTTATAGTGCTAGCTTGTAAAATGAAACTTTACTCATATGGCACAGAGCCAACTGTTACTTTAAAGACCATTAAACTAAGCTGGGATTTTAATAAAACAGTAAACAAGATGATTAGTTTCTGGCATACTTAGCTCATTGATACAAATTGCTTTGAAACATTATAAACATGGCACTTAACTAAATTCATACAGCTGCTGTCCCATGGAACATTGGAAACTTATAAGACATAATTTCTGCAACATCCTGCCACCTGTGTAGGTGTGATGTAGAACATCCCAGTCTTTATCAATGTCAAATATATGCACAGAGAAAAAAAATCTAATCAGTTCCTAAACAGACAGTTTCCAATATGAAGTTTCTGGCTGGTTTGTCATTGGAGGACTTACTTAAAAAATGCAGCACTGTTACAAAACGCTGCTGTCTCTGTTCAAAGTGTGGAAAGGAAGCTACAATGCACAACAGGAAATTAGAAGCAGACTGGGCAGCTTAGCGTAATAACATTTCTGACTTTAATATCAAATGATGGTTTGCCAAATGAGAATTAGTAACAAATAAATCAACACAAAGACAATGTTCAACTAATACAAACATAAATAAGGAAAAAAAGGCCTTCGCTTCACATGCCACATTGATAATTTAGCAACATCTTTTGTTCATATGAACAGAACAGGATTGCAACAGATGCAAAACCTGAGGCACTTACTTTCAACGAGTATCCTTCTCCCTGTCCAGTCATCATTGATGACCTGAATATTCCCAAAATGCGCATCGCTGTAGAAGATGCGGTTGGTCCCCGTGGCTGCTTGCCGGTGGTCAATAGCCAAGGCGATAATGTTTTTGAAATAGGCTGGGTTCTCATATGGTCTGACGGGTGAGTTGAGGTTACTCTCGTCCATGAGGTGGATGCTCTTCAGGATGGTGCGCTCTGAGTAGAGGAGGTATCCATTGTACCTCTGACACGCCAGGCCGTCCTCGCCCAGATAGCCGTGGGCACACGCACATGTCTTCTGTCCTCCTCCCAGGTGGAAGCACAGCTGTTGGCACCCGCCGTTATTCCTGGCACAGGGGTTTGTGCCTACAGGAGAGAGAATCCTTGATTTATAACTCGATTGACCTCACCTGTTAATACACATAGGCTTTTACCTTTAGTCTCACACCAAAATCTACAGTGTATATATCTGATAATTGGAAGTAAGTAATAATAATAAAAAGATGGAAGTAAGTCCTCTGTTTAATCATATTTGCATAACCAGTCTTATCCATGCAACAAGAACACAAATATTTCACTCAAAATTATGCATCGCACTTACCCTCTTTATCTTATTTAACTCCTGTATATTTGGAAGTACCTCACTATTTATTTTGAATATTTCTCAGTTTTTGGTAAATGTAATTTTTAAGTAAGCACATTAAACATGACCATTTTCTTGTAAAGATATTTTATCAGCTTTTAAGTGTGAAATAAACATAATTTTTCCTGGAAAATTCATGGGCCTACATACTAAAATCTTCCCTTCAACTGGCATCAAGGTGAGTATACATTATAAAATTTGCTCTCATTAAACAAGGGCATAAATGGCATTTCCTTCTCCATTTGCAAAGTGTCTATCTGCTGTTCCAAAACAAGAGTGGCACAAGCAATTACTAACAGCACAAAGTGAAACCTCAACCTTTCTCCCGGCCTTGGTTAAACACTTTGATGTCCTTCAGGTTGACCCCTAGGCCGCTCCTCAAGGTCTGGGCCTCACTGGCGTCGCTCTTGAAGCCCCGCCGGATGGAGCCGTTGGCGTGTGCCCTAACACAGGAAAGAAAATGCGGGGCATGGAAAAACAGGAAGTTTGACAACGTTTAATCAATGGCCCTCAACTAATTAAAACTCAACAACTCATTAAAATACAGTAGACAGCTGGCCCAACAGAAGGTGAGAGCACCTACCCTTTTATTGACATTGAAGTATGCAAGATTTAACTTTGAAAAGGGGCATCCTGTGCAATGGAGAGAGCTTTTCCTGAATTCTTATTGACCTTGGAACGAGAGGGTCTACAGCTGGTTTTGTGGGAATTTTGGGAGAGTAGCATTTAGGTTAAAATAAAAAATAAATAAATTACCTGTCAGACCAGTAGATGTAAGCCCCAAAGACGGCCACCGAAAACATATCCATGTTGCTTGCTGACAGAACAATCTCTCTGCCCTCTCCAGTCTCAAGGTTGATCCTTTCTATCTTGTCGGTTCGGGCATCGCACCAGTACAATTTATTTTCCTGAAACGCAATTGAAAAATAAAGCCACAGTCCGCTAACTACAACTGTGGTGACATGGATAGAGGACTACAGAGTTTAAAATAATGAAGTTCTAATGTTTTCTAACTTTTGAACAAGTTTCACTACGTTGGGTATTTTACCACATTGCTTTTCTTATCGCCACCATTATCCTACTGAGCCAATTAACACAAGCATTCATCTACTGATCACAAGTGATTACACAATTTTTATTATGACTACAATCAACATTCACCAGCATAGATAAATATACACACAGTATATGGAATGTTACAGAAGCTGAGTGAGGTGGTCGAGCTGTGGGATGGGTGGGAGTGTGTATCAGGGATATTGGAATTCAGACGATAGGTCGACCGGCACCTCAAAGTCTATGGAGATCCCGTTGGGCCAGGCAATACCAGAGCTGACCAGTGAAGCTCTCTGGGAGCCGTCCAGGCGTGCCCTGCTAATTCCAGGTGTTTGGCCCCATTCTGTCCAGAACATGTACCTGCAGTGGAGGCAGAAGAGAGCAGACAGGGAAAGCGCTCAGGATAACCAAAGAGTAGCAAGCTGTGAATACAGAACATGAAAGCCTGTGCCTCCATTAGCATGTGGCTAAGTGCTAGTACACAAACATTACCCTCGGGATGTTCACTACCACGTTAAATGTGCCTTTTCCTTTGTCATCTTGGAGGTTTTCAGCAAAACAAGAAACAAACGTGCAGTTGATACAACACAGAATTCAATCTTGATAAAGAAAAGATCCTAGAAGAAGCTAACTGAGCATTTTTAGCAAATCATTTTCAGAAAATCCCACAATGCACTGCATTATCAGAATATGACCAAATGTTTGTAAGATGTGCCCTCCTCCATCACCTAATGCTAACAGCTCATTTTCCAGAGATGTACTGCTTGCTAATTACAACGCTAGGAAAGGACAGCAACTCCACTCCACTTTGCCTGCAGACAGTCAGACAGTAATATTGATTCTCGCTCTGATGAGAAATGATAATGAGCTTGTGTGTGGAGAGGGGAAAGTGAGTGGAAAGCAGGGCACTTAGGATTCAGGCCTAACCACAGCTCCGAGCTTTTCGTGCTCAAGGAGAATTAATGATGTCTGTCCTTTTAACTTTCTTTTTTAATATTAAGAAGAGAGCATAAATATCAGAGACTGTTTGTAAGGGATTTAACGGTGGGCCTGCCACCACCTGCCTGTCCAGTCGGCACAGTTTCACAAGCAGCGCTCGGGAGCAGAGGAGTAATCCTCTCACTGCATTAATACCTGGGGTCATTCCTCCCAGCCTAAAATACGCATGGTCGTCTCACCACACATCTCACACACATGCCAGCCCAATCCCACCCCCACCACATGGCCGATATTAAAAGCAGCCAACTCTGTGACCGTCACATGATGCATGAAGGCATGGTACATAATGCGCTCGGATGGGACATCAGCTCCTCGGCCCTGGATTCTTACTGTAGTGTCTGCCAAACGAGGCTCCCAATCACAGAGCAGCTAATGTTCTGGCAGTGGCCTACCCTCTCTGCACCTGTGCCACTCCATTCACTTTGACATTTGGCTCAATTCATTAATACTTTGCTATGCCAACAACTGGAGTCATCTGGAACCTGCATGCTTCCAACTCTTTTAATTGTCAAGGAGTCAAGGTCCATTTTACATGGACAGCCTCACGTCTGCAGCGTTGTTCCCTTCTTAGACCTGTGTTCTGAAGCATTTAGAGACTGGGTAGGTCTTGCAGTTTGAGAAATATGATGTCATAGGATGTCATTTGTGTGTGAATGTGTGTGCATGTGTGTGAAAGAGAGACTTTCACGTACCCTTTCACTGGGTGCACTGCAATGGCTCGGGGCTGATCTAGTCCCTGGGAGACTACCACTGAGCGGTATATTCCATTGAGGCGAGCGATTTCGATTAGGTTGAAGCCATGATCTGTCCAATAAATGTTCCCTAGACAAAAACACCAATCAGTAAACCACTGGGCCGCAGGGGAGAAAGGGGTAATTAAAGGGGAGCAAATCACAATTAACTGAACAGTTTACAATTAACTGACACTGACCAGCAATCCAGTCCACAGCAATTCCCTCCACTCTACCAATGCCATTTGTGACAATGTCCTCCTTCCATGTCTGGTCCCTCTTCACTCTGGAGATCCGATTCAAGCCCATGTCCGTCCAGTAGATGGTGTCATTTCCTGAGTGGTGCAATGCAAATCAGAGAGGCTCAACTGAAGAAATAAATTCTTCACAATCAATATAAAGAGCAGTAAATATTTAATCATGAAGGCAGTACTGCGTTTTACACCTTCTTGCAGTATTAAGTGCAAATAATGAGCGCTAAATGAGTTTTTAATCATCTACAGCTGGTATCAAAAAAGACATGATTAACAGGCTCATCGTATGACATTTTTGGCTAAAACAGAAGATCAGATTTTCAAACGTCAAAACTTCCAGGTGAGTGTCAAGACAGCACGGTGTTTAATTAAGATCAAGTTACACTTTCTGATCTAGCTGAATCTATATTTAAGAAACGGTGAGAGTGCAATCCACCTGATGTTCAGATGAGAGACAACCTGAAATCAAATTTTCCTTGACACTTGGCACAGAAAAGATACAGCAGAGACCTCAGGTTCAGAAGTTCTTATGGATGTGCAGATGACAAAGGAGACCTTTCCACCTGCAGAGCTGACCCAAGACATGAATTATGTGTCAGAGGACGCCAACCCACCTGAGGTTTCAGGCAGTGTCCCTACAGCATCACTAACTCACACTATCAAAGCCTATTCCTTCCTGACAGCCTGCCCTTCTTATAAATATAAGACTGAACGAGTCCCACCTGTCATACTGAGAGAGATGGAGAGACACAAATGGCAAATATATACACATGACAAGTCAACGTTTAAGGCCTTTGGGAATAATTCACAGGACACCCAGCTTTTAATTTCAAAAAGAGGTGTGATCTTGTCTGCGCCAGAGTCTCTGTGTGTGTGTGATCTTGGAAAAACATATCTCTGAAGGCTGTTCTGTTTGAGCTGATTTTCATGCAGTTCCAGCTTGGCAAAGTCACACACAATTCACACCCTTTTCACCATTTCTTACATACACATGTTCCAGCTGTGAGCCCTGTCCGTCTCGCACTCAAACGCACAATCCTATAATGAAATGCAAACGCTGCTTGCATTTAGCAACTTTTGGCGACCATGCAGTTTGCCTAGCGGGATGTTTGTGCTCTCTGCTGTAGAAAAGAACACTGGGATTGATGCCAACCTAATGCCAAAGTGAGACACCTCACCGTTCTTCAAATCATTTCTGTGATTGCTTTTTAAGAGGACTCCTGTGCAACATTATGATAGGTCCACACGCAAAGCGCACAACATTCTGACACCATGCTTCATTTCCGAGGCATCCTCCGCATCAGTTTAAGAGCTTTGGATTTTTGCCATTTAAATCTTGATTTTGTTGTAATTTTCAGTGAGGCCAGTACACACATCAATGTGCGTGACTTGTACTTTGTCATGGAAAATGTACTTAGGACCCTGTTTAACCAAATATATACAGTGTCAATACAGGCCTGTAAACATTCTTCATACACCACAAACCCCCTGTGTTTGTTGTGGCTACTTAAAGTGCAAGTTAAGGCTTGCTGGAAATCCTTGAGGATTTCACAAATGTCCCTTTGAAAGGCAAGGGCTGCAGGAAAAAAAATGCACTTCAGTACTATAGAGCGTAAAAGGGCTTATGGGCTTTCAGTACAACACCTGGGCCACAAGGCTGCATCATGGCATTTCTTCTGGTAACATGTAGTCAGTACCAATTTCTATGAGGTTTGGATCAGAAATTATAAACTTTAATACTTAAAAAAGCAAAGAGGGAAAGGGGATGCCAAAATATACAGTTTTTTTGCAAATACTGAGACTAAAACAATAATTAAAATGTATTTTCAGATCTTTCATAATTAGTAATTTTCTTTGCGTAATGAGTACTTAACTCTAACATACAATCTTTCTGGCCTCTAAGTGAGGCCATGTCCTTTTACAACACCTCAAGTTGTTTGCAATCACAGTGATCGTCAGCAGGAAAGCATCTCATACTGGATGCAAAGCCTCAACTATCCTTACAGTTACAGTTTATCTGGGCTGTAAATCCACCCACAACAGGCAGGGTACAGGAATAATGAAGAATTTACGGGGCTGTCTGTTTATTCAGGAGGTTTGAAAAAGCACACGGCACACGGGGGCTCCCATGGCAAAGGGCAGGGGGCCTGTGTAGCCACCTGAACCTTACCATCACTTCATATCATTGTAAAAAACTACTTTGAGCTGCAGCATTTTTATGCTCAGGCCCAAACACTGGAAAACAGTGGCAGCCTTCCTTCAAAATTAACTCCTATGATGGACATTGTTCTTAACCCATCATCTGTGAGAAACAATTAATCTGGTAACCATATTTCTTCGCGTTTGTGCTCACGAGATTAGGTACGCAAAACTACCTGTCTCATTTGGATATTCTGACAAACCTGGGTAACTGCAAGAACGAACAAATAACTTCTTTTCAAAAAGAACTTTAACTGTTTTTCATCATAACGTATCTGGATGTGTGTATCAGTTCATGCAACAATACAATCAGATGGAATATGTTTAACAATATACAGTATATCATAACCATAAACAAACAAATTAAGACTTAACAAGTTTCTTAAAAACACAGTCATAGTCTCAAGGGCTCTGTCATTCTTTTCAATTAAAGCTGAAGCGTATTATCAGACCATGTTAGGATTACCTGCATGAAAGTCGAGGCCAACGGCGAACAGGGTGCCCGTCACTGGCATCAAAGCCTCCGTGTTATCACCGGGGTCTAGCGAGATTCCTCGGATCCCCTCATGGATGGAATACATCAGGAAAGAGCCGATGCCTTTTAAAATGATGTGCATGAATGCAGACACACACACACACACACATTTTAAATTATAAAGTAACATGAATATTTGCCAACTGCATCTTCAGAATACTGCTTTTCAATTTCAAATGGGAAATACGGGAGCGTAGATGCTAAGCCACGTGGTAAAAAAACCACCACAGAGTAAACTCTCTAAGAAACCGTCTAGTTCCCAGACCACAGACATCCATTCTAATCAATCACAGACTGCAATGTGTGCTCGCTGTGTGAAAACATCTTCTGTGGATTCCATGGCCACCCCAGGTACACCTCACCCTCGCAAGACCGACGGTCACTGCGCAAGTTGTAGCCCACTGCGCAGGAGCAGCTGCGGGTCGTCTCTGACGTGGGAAGACACAGCTGCGAACAGCCGCCATTGCTCAGCTGACAGGGGTTCCTCCCTGGTCGACACAGGAGTCTCAGTAGTGCATTCAGGTTAAGGGGAAAGGTGGCTGGCCCACATTATCTAATGTTCATAGGCAAAGTCCAGCTCGGACAGCGAAAAATACATTTCAAGCAGCTTCAATGTCAGACCTTTTTAATACAAAATAAAATTGCTTATTGCACGGACAATTCTCAAATGATTATAAGTGAAAACAAGTTTTATTTTTTATATAAGGTTGGCATTTAAATTATGTTCCTTTACACACTGTACAATCAGCTGCATTAGATATGCTTTTCGTTTAATTTAGTTTAATTTCCTTTTAATTGTAGTTCGACACAATACAACATGCAAGCTAGATGGCACTGGAAGAGTGCTAAATTGCAAGCTTCCTAATTAAGTGCAGAATAAAGAAGGAAAAAAAAACAAACAAAAACACTCAGCTCATTAAAAATCCAGAGAAAATATAATAAGCAATTCTTTTATAGTCAGTCACAATAGTGTATGAGCCTAATTAATCATATAAATAGGTCTGAAAAGATTTTTGCTCACGCTAATTGTGGGACGCATTGATAAACACCATGACAAAGCTACTTCAACATTTAACATCCATTTATTACACACACAAAGTTGCGTTTCACAGGATCCTCGTCCTGCACCACTGAAGTTGCCTGCACCGTGTCTCTTAGACCACACGCTGCAGCAAACTTTAATTAAGCCGATCATTACCTTGGATACATGAGTCTACTTAGGGAAAGGATTGACTGAGGAGATAAAAAAGAAAGTATCTATTCGGCTTTGTTCTTCATGCACCATATCACTGACACCTTTGGTAGCTCATTTGAAGGAAAGCAAAGAAACCTACGCACTCTCCCATGCGGTCCCCGTCAAAGAGATAAATGAAGTAGCTAATTGGTCTGAGGAAGTTTGAAGGCCTAGTGAAAAGATTTACCTTAAGGACTCCTTAATTGCCGTTTTTTATAGTAATGGAATGCTTAAGAGATCCAGAGCGATGCTGTTAATGGGCCTGTCATTAATACGGATGATTCTGACAATAATTCATAAAATGAAAGGCAGGCTCCTTGCTGAGTTTAGGCCTGAAACTGTTCTTTTATGAATTAAAATGTGCATGTTCTACTCGTGTTTTTCCCACGGATATCAAGAAAAGGACAGATGTTACATCTGCAGATTCAGCTTGCGCATCCTTTGCGGAGCAGCAAGACTGCGAAACTGAGGAGCAGAGACGTGCGGTCAGGGGAGGCAGGTGAGGCAGAGGCTCACCTGTCATCATGAAAGGTAAAAAAAAAAAAAACTAATAATAATAACATAAAATAAATTCATTCACTGGTCTGTAAAATTATTTTGTTTTCTATATAATTCCAATAATTTTGATCATTTTTATAGTCAAAGTCGCCGAATTTGTGCATTTTCTGTTCAAATACAGGGGAGAAACGTGAGGCGTGGAAGCGACGAGCCTCGCCTCACTTTGGACTGCGCTGTCCCTCACACACTGGGTTGATGCATGCAGTTGGTGCCTCTGTTGCTGTCTCTCTGTATGTCGCCAATATGATGTTTGTTATACACCCTGACTTTCCTCAGTCTGGCTAATATCTTTAATGAATGTGTATAACATATTCAGACTTGCTGACCGGACATAAAACTGGCACAAGGTGAGATAGACGGCACCATTCCGCACAGAAGGGGGTCGGTGCCTCACCAGCCATGAACCTCACCGCATGTCACTACTGGGGAGATGTGCTCAAATTGTACCTCCAACAATAACCCAACAGCGTTATTACATACGACTCTCTCAACAATGCTCGGCCAACACCCAGTCATGAGGACACACTTAACCCACCCCTCAGCCGACCGGAAAATCCAAGTAATGTATCGTAAAAGAAAGAAACTCTCAGAACTACCTTTTTGGCCCTCCTTGTCGTACACCTTCATGTGCACGACCCCATTTGTCTTGTTTCGCAGTACTTCCAGGTTACCCCCGTCTCTCTTGGCGACGGTGCCCAGCTGGGCCAAGCTATCATCTGCCCACCACAACTTGTCATCTGGAAAAAAAAGGTTAAAGTTATATCGCTAATGAATTAAGGAAACCCAAAAAGCACAATTTTACCTGACACATTCCTTTGTGCAAAAAGAATATTAAAACAATTGTGAAGTAGATTTGCAGGTTAAAGGTCACTGCTGAGCCTACTGTTTTGGGGATAGGGAAAACTGAGACACAAGTTAGAATGTGTGAAGTGTGATGTCACAGGGTGGAGATAGAAGGAGAAGGAAGTGTGGTTTAAAAAAACCGACTGATAGAGATGATGCTGGAAGGTCATCTGAGCAAGACGCTGGCATTGCGCGTGAAATGATAACTAAGCCTATTCAATGAAAACGCACCGTTACATTATAGCTATCTTTATTTTACATTATGAACATGTAGTATTATTCCCATGTAGAACATGCACTGATGTTTTATCAAATGAATAACTCCAACTGTCACATTTTTAAATATATCACCTTACAATTTGCCTATGATTAATAGCCACATTAATTATGGACAGAGAGGGGCCTCACAAAACAACAGTGCACACAGATTCAAGGCTTTGAGATTTATCATTCCTAGACCAGGAGGTACCAGGAGACTTCAGCATCTTGGGTTTTGGGTCCCGCAGCGGCAGTGATAGGGGGAAAAGGGGGGCCTTGCTGGGCGGAACATGTGAGACGTGTGACACGATTTCCCATTCCATCTGTATGTGGCGAGTGACCCCGAGGGGACGGTGAGGACGCTGCCTCAGCAGGCAGGAAAACCCCCATGGGTTAGCCAACCCCGAGTTGTCAGCTGTACGCTGGGAGCTTCTGCTGTTGCGGAAGGCTAACGCCGCGGAAGGAGTCGTGGAAGAGCTCTTGGCCCCAGGTATGTGCAAAGTGTGAAGTGCTGTTAATCTATCACAGCAGAGTTACAACACAATGAACTGTACCAGTGACTGCATAAGCAGCAAATCTGAAAGTGCTTGGCTTGCTCTTTAGTGTCACAATTCAGAGGTAGTGGAAACGTACAGTTCCATTTCCACAAAGAGCAGAGCGCTATTAAAGACAAGAATCCAGTGCTAATCAACCACAAGTTACGAGGACAAACATTGTCTTGTTTCTTGATGCTATAATAACCATCGTAGGGACCAATTGTCACATTAAATTACCAACAAAATCAACGAAGTCCTATATACATAATATTCGTATCTATGTCAACTACCAATAAAAGGTTGATACCAATGTCAAACTAGGATAATGTTAATGTTATGCCCATTATAAAATATTGTGTTCACTGCTACTATGAAATAGTAATACACGTTCTGGAAAGCAGCTAAATCGTGATAAATGAGGGCGACATTAAAACACATCAATTTTGTGTTTTTTTTTTTTTCCCTTCTGTTATGTGGTTATTTTCTTTATATCACAGTTTGTCATCAAATTTAAATATTTTCATGTTACACATGAGATCTCAACATTATTTTCAAAGTATTCTTTATTACAGATACTAGGCTACCAGTCACATAGCAGTACTACCATTCTTTTCTCTTTGTATTCTATTTTAATTGTTAGCATACAATAGGTTAACATGACAACAAGATAAAATAATATTCCTATTGAAACTAATGAGGCAGTGCACATGATGAAAGATAACACAGGCTCCTGGAATAAAACCTAGGGGAATCCTTTCATCAGTTTTTCCCTCATCTATTGGGGAAATAAGGATCAAAAGGTCAAAGACATGAGATCTCAATCTTATTTAATTCAAACAGGATTCTGCTAAGGGTGACAGTGTGAAGAGACCATTATGACTCCAAAACAGCTAACTGACTCTCACATGTTGTAGTGTGTATGTGGAGTGAGATGCAAAGTTGTTCTTATAACAAGCAATAGTTATAGGTTTATGACACGTTTAATGTGTACAATTTTCTCATAGCTTAATTTTCATTAAAATGGGAAAATGTATTTTACTTACGGATATAAAGTATTTTAGAATTGAATTTGAATTGGATAGTTGGGTAATATTGTGTTTGTTTGGTGATATTTCTGCTCACATCAGTATTAGGTGTATGCTTATGAAACATGATTATACAGCATACTTGATAAGTGAGTGGAATTTAACTGCAGTCTCAAGACTTCTTATTAATTAGGCTGGTCTTACACTGTTGTGTAATGTTGTGTGAGAATATTTCATTAAAAAGTGCTTTCAACAAAAATGTTAAAATTACAACCAAACCTATTAATCACTATCAATATTTGACTTTTGTATCTGGAAAAATTAAGAGTTCATTAATTAACCAAATATTCAACTGGCAAAGATTATTGCCTCGTTTCCAGGAGATATTTTATTTTCAACTTATTGCAGAAATTAAATATTTAACTTTTGATCACATAGGGCACTGATGTACAACCTAGATTTTAAAAATATCTCTGTAAGAATTTAGTCCAAAAATTACCAGATTAAAATTAATTCAAAACACAGCTGTAAGAGTGTGGTCTGCAATCAGCTTGGTTGTATACACTCTGGGTTCCTTGAAACATATATCCCATAAAACCTACAAGATGTCTACAAAAAAGGTGCAAACAACATTAAAATGCACTTCAAAAAATTCCACTTTTTACATGAAAAATGGGTGTCACGGTGCTTCCCAACAGTTCATTCACTCACAACACACAGCTTGTATCAAGGAAGCATCAAAGGTCAGGAGTCTTTAAAATGCAGCATTGGCTGAATTTTGCTTCTTCTTTTAGTTTGCCATTTCTTTATAAAGTTCTTCAAATGGACTTGTGAGGCAAGAAACGTGACATGTAGCTCTCCATACATTCATTGTAAAGCACTTCTTTCAGCAGACCTCGTCTACTTAAGTTACAAAGTGAAAGTATTCACTGCTCAGTCCAGCAGCATGAGCCCCCAGGGAGCTCAGTGCTGGCTGTTGAACCGACCTTTCTAGTGTGCATTGCTATGGATTTTCTATCCGCATTATGAGGAAAAAGTTCAGCTGCTTGCAGACTGAGGTCTTTGATTCTCATACACATATAGGGCTGTGTGGGGGAAAAAGCAGGCGGCTAACTAGCACTACCTGTTTCAAGCACACTTCATTGCAATGCAACTAGCAGGCAAACATCCATCAGAGCTTCCAAATATGCCTAACCAATGTTATTTAAGACTTAATGATTAAATCAGTACAATCACAGTCAGCTGTGTTTCATTACCTGAGGCCTCAGCAGGCTGAGAACCGATGATCAATTGCCATAGTAACACAAAAGATCACCCAGTCCCTGCTGTTTTTTTACTCTACCTTCTGTCAGCTCACACGATATACACGTGCTCAGTCAGTTTTAATCTTGTGCAGAATTATTCAAGGCCATCCTGGAACATCAGAGACTTCAAACTCGGTTTTCCCCAAATCCCTACCGACGGCCAGCATGTTTTTGCCTAATAGCTGAGATGGCGCTCGAGGATGAGAACTAGGCGCTAAATTCTGGACAGCTTGACTAAGTTCACCTTTAAAAACTTGATATAAAGATTAATTAGCTAAACAGCAGATGACAGCCAAAAACATTGTTTTAAATGTCAGATACAACTTTAATATTAAATTAGTAATCCGATTCTGGCAAACACCACATACTAAATAGTTTTGGTACACGTGTTCAGCTTTTGTAGCCCAGCTGCTTCACGGTGATGGTTTTCTGCTCAGTAAGCGCTCTCACGGCACTGTCCCTCACAGGAAATCTGCACAGCAATCTGTGTTTCTAAAACAGCACCAGCACCTCCGCTAAACTCACGAGTCCTCTCGGCGAGCATGACAAATCAAAGTCATCCTCATTTCTCAGGCTGCTGCAGCTGTGGATGAGCACAAGGTGCCGAGAAGACTCCTCATGAAAGCTCTGGCTTTTGAACGCAGAGCACATTGCATCACGACGAGGTTAATTCTGAAATACAGTACTGCAGGTTGACACCTGGAGCGTAACACAAAGCCAGCACCCCCTAAAGAAAATTCACATGAATACATCATGCTCTAAAACAGCCTGTACAAAATCATATATACTTGCTTCACATTCAGTCGTAATATAATCAATTTCATAGTTCTTTTTCTAAATTATGTTGACACAGAACAAGGAACCTTCTTTCCTGTACAGGAGACCCCAGCTGTTTCGTTGCTCACGTTTTGTTACTTTGCTCATTCACCGCTTTTCCATTACATCCATCCCCTATTCACTCGCCACGTGGTTCACTGTTCTGTGACATTTAATTGCCTGCACTATAGTGCATTGTTGTACATTCAGTGGTAAGCTTTTGTTTATTTATCTTTTGCAGGCACTTGCAAGCGATATATAGTGTGCTATTTGACTTTTTCAGTGGCCAAAATGCATTTGCCAGCTAAATAAAGTTTATCACCTTTACTCACCAAACCCCAGTTTCCACCTTTTCCAGTGCTCTCTACCAAACCTAACGAGTAAGTGTTGGACTGCTGTATTCTCCTTTTGTATTAGTGTCAGAGGTTGGTATTTCCTAAACAGCTATGCCTCCCATGAATTTTGTGGTAACCTACTAAAGTTTCCAAAAAGAAATTTGTGCAGAATTATTCAAGGAAAACTTCTTTCTGAGCTGCCTAAGTTTTAATAAATATCGTAGTGGTCTGTTGCAGGGATGATAGAATAATACAGAACACTATATAAACCGAAGGCACATTTTCTACAAATCAACATAACTATTTTCAATAATGAGCATTGCCTAAGAAAGCTACCTATTAAAAAACATTGTCCACAGTAAGATGCCATAGCAGCTGCCAGAATTCCACGTTATATTTTTCAATAAACTTACT
Source organism: Chitala chitala (assembly GCA_025773905.1). Lineage (NCBI taxonomy): Eukaryota > Metazoa > Chordata > Actinopteri > Osteoglossiformes > Notopteridae > Chitala > Chitala chitala. The sequence goes on along the minus strand of JABJVR010007356.1, from coordinate 33,014 downwards.
CATATTGCATATTGTTATTTTTCCTCCGGTATGCTTTTTCTTTTAAAAAGTATTAATTGCTGTACAAAACTGTTAATTGTAACCTGACACCTACCTGTATTCTCCATGAACAAGTGATGTGTATATATATTAACATTCCTGTCACATTAGCTTGAGCTGAGATGTTCTCAGACAAATAAGCAAATAATTACTTTTACGTTGTTTTTACTGTACGTATGTGATGGCTTTGCTGAGCTTCTTCCACCTGTAAAGGAACGAGGTGAGCCTTACTGTCAGTGATCCTACAAGCTGATAAATATGTCATGATCTGAGAGCTCTGTTTAAATGCTCCTGCCTGCTTTTGCCTCTGCAATGGCAGTATTTTTAATCCTGATGCAAACAGGCGTTTGCACTTTCTCATGAGCTGCTGGGGCAGCACACATCGGCGCTGAATTAAAGGCCTTCAAACACAGGTGACAAAAAACTAATTAGGCAAACCTCAACAGACTCCTTTTACACTGTGAAAACCTTATTACTCTGTCCAGCTGCTAAAAAAAGAAACGTGATGCTTCGGGGTAGATTTTTCGAGGACATAAGATATGTGAAATATAAGTGAAAAGCAAATTTTAAAACATAATTTTTCTGTGTCGTTGTTGTAAAACTACAGTGCTGATTTCATGATAATTATATACACTACACATAACACAGGCTGGGTACTTTAAAATTTCATTTAAAAGTACGTTATATAGTTTATAATAACTTCAGAAAATATATGGTCATGACACAAAATATATGGTCATGACATGCTGAAGAAGAAATCGAATTAGGTTAAACTATCCACACTGACTACCACCAATACCCATCCATCACAGGGGATGAAGCCTAATACAAACAGACTGTCCAATAGCAAATAAACCTGATGGGGTGCGTAAGACCAAAAACGTGCCCCTCAGTGTTTGGAAAGGGACCACAGTTAAGACTGGATAAACATATGGACAGTATTAAGCACATTTTAAAAAAAGCATGGGATCACGTATTTACATTGTGCTTTACAATATTAGCTATTAATCAAACACATGAGAAAACGGTTTTCCTTTGATTCCATATGCCAGCCGCTTGTCTTTCTTAGGCAGTATACTGAGAACTCTAAGTACCATCCCATGAACACAGTTAGTGCATTATGTATTTTACTCATACACTGGAGGTCACTCCTCCAGCCTGTACCATTTAGCTCTTGTCTTATCTGTGAGATGAAGTTCCACTTATTGTCATTTAAGGTATTCAGATTTACAGTTTAACACAGCAAGACATTGGACATGAAAAGTAATTGCAAAACCATATGCTGGGTGTCAGAAAGGATGTCTTTAAGACGTGACGGTCTGAGTTATTTTACTCCATATGGCTCTATGATCTAGACATACATTCTGTATCATCCTTTAAGAAACTTTTTTTTTGTCCTACACTTCCTATATTTAATATCTTCTGACATTGTGTTATCAAATAGCCATACACAAAGCTAGCTTCTTCAAATAATACCCTCCTAAAACATTTCCTTTAAAATGCACATAAATTTTTTTTTTTTCTTCCTCATCTATCTTTTTTAAGAGATCAACTTATACATGTAATGGATAATCATAGCACTGAATTCACTGTGCGGTTACGCTGACATCACAAACTAGCTGACACACGTAACTGTATAGTTTGTACTGGGGCAGCAGGCATCAAGACGTGATAGTGAAAAGGTCAAATTGTAGGGACCAGTGCAGGTCAAAGGTCAAAGGCTCATTGCCACACTATGTACTTTAATGTACAAAGAAGGAGCTGCACCCAACCAGAAGGCCATGAAAGCCTTTTAAAACTATATCTGAAGTACATTAGGACAAACTGTATCTATCTCCATTTCTGGCCATTTACCATAATACCACTATCAATAGTTTTCACCAAAGGCAAAGTTCACAGTCATCCTGAAATGAGCTAACTTTCCAACTGTAACCTTAATGTCATACTCCACAAAGGTAATGAGATGCTTAGAATACGCGCCATGAGGGCTGTTGTGAACTGACAGATGCCGTTGGATAGGATGATTCAGTAAGGCCTGTCATACAGAGTGTGGCCCAAGCACAGCTGCTATTGGCAAGAGCACTTGTTAATAAGCATATGGAGAACCACTTGCAAATGAGCACGGTTTCGGAATAAGTGCTACACTCCTCAGCTTATAGTAGGTGGACTTTTTTTGCACCTGTAGCAACACTGCAGACATGATGGATCTCTCGAGCAAGCACTGGCACACTATAAAGTTAAGAGTTGCATATTTTAAACTTTCAATAATTTGACATTTGGCTTATTTTACAGCTTTTCCCTAAAAGCTTCGCCAAATCACATAATAGTAAAAAAGGTAGCAGAAATTATAGAAAGAATTCTATAATTGCCAGTGATTTGTGTGTAGTAGGGAAACCATCGTACATAACAGATGAGATAAATCATCTGATTGTGTCTTTACACCAACTAAAATCTTTGAAGATAACAAACCTCACATGAACCCAACTTAATCGCCTGTTATTAATCACGCACCCAAATGGCCTGCCAGTGTTTTTAATTGTGTTATGCCCTGACACCGCCATTTTGCACGCAGTGAAGCATGATGTCAATATGCCTGAAACTGCACCAGTTAAACGCCGTTATTCTGGGCCACTTGATTACCACCAATTAATCTTCCCCCTTCACTATGAATCGATAACGAGCGTGAGGCACCGAGCTACGTGCCACTCACCCATGATGGCCAGGGCGGTAGCTTTCAGTAACTGCTTCTTTGTGGACTCCACCACTTCCAGGCTGCTGCCGTCTAGGTTGCATCTGTTGATGGTTCTGTTGCCGGAACTTATCCAGTACAGCTTGTTTGCAGCGTAGTCTATCGACAGGCCTGCACAACGAAAGGAGGGGCTGATTAGATTTGGCTGCAAGATACAGTCCTGATAACAGCACTTACAAACAAGTAATAAGTATATTACCACTTTCCAATTTGATACCAGCACGGTATCTTTCTTCATGATCCTATCACTGTCTGCAAGTAGCATCCTAATACCCCTAGTCTTGGTTGCCTTGGCTGCCAAAGCCCCACACATTGAATTCATCACCTCGCAGAATCCCTGGGTATGTGACTCACCGGATTATTCATGAAATGAAAACTGACCCCATCACCTATGTCATAAATGATGCCCATTATACAGTATACTATATTTAAAGGTAACAGAAATTTAAGACTATGACAGGAAGGTTGCGAGTTTAAGTTTCTTATTGTTAGCAGTCTTTTAGCTACTTGAATATGATGCCTTACTTTATCTAAAACTTAGTCAATGTGCTTGAAAATTTCAAGTTGAAATAATTATATAATTTCCAGTACATTGTGATTTAAAAAATGCTGAATTATAAACATTTGACACCATCTTGATTCTTGATGGCTTTAGGTACTACAGCCATATATATAGTTTTTAATTAAGAGTAGTTTTAAGAGATTTACTCATTAGCTCTTGCAGAAGCTGCCCATGTAAATGGCATAGATGTGACAGATATGACATTAATTTGACATAGCTAACACTATTACTTAGTTATTATTTGACAAAGATTTGCAGTTTATTTGAATGTGATTCAGTGATCAGAAATTAATATACTTGAAAAGTCCAACTTTTACCTGAACGAATAAAATCACTTTATGTTATAATCATATATAATAATTGAATTTCAGAATACTCCTGATTTCCTACATGCCCAGGACTGATCATTTATGCCAGTGCCAGATGCATACTGTCTGGAATACTATACACATGATTCACGACTATTCCCCTGTCTACATGTGATTATGACTGCAGGCATGCTAAGCTGACTCCATGTACTTGAACCTGTAAAAGGCATGTCTGGAAGATTTATGATGTAAACACAAGGTAGGGAACAAAACGGGGTCAGTATGTCAGGAGCACCGAAGCTTTGACCTTGGGCTAGATGAGAGGAATACCAAAAGTCAAAATGAATTAATAGAGCGTTTAATAAAGAGCCGTAAAGAAGAAGCTGGTGACACATCACAAAAAGTCATATTGTTAGGTACCAGTGACCTTCATGTCAAACATACTCAGAAAGATCTTTATTAAATAATTTTACAATGTAACAGGTGAGCGGAACATATAGCTCATGAGGGACATGTATTCCAGTAATGACAAAGTGTGTCAGGGCGTGTGTAACTTTCACAGGATGGAACAGAGGGCTGCACTGAGTAGCAGCCCAGTGAAGGAAACGTGCCTCAGGCAAGGGGTGGGAGAGGTGCCACTGCACATCAGGATGGAGGTGACCCATGCTACTGCCAGCCTTTAGCTGGGGGGTGGGGGGGGGGAATAAAATGAGCTGAAACATCTGGCTTTTGAAAAGTTGAATGGGGGAGAAGAAGTCCACCTAAGGCTTGCAGAGTGGCACAGGAGATAGCTGGGGGGTCAGGCAAAAATATGCAGAAGGTTGGCACTGCACTCAAGATTGACTAAAGATAAGCTTGTAAGGGCTCACTTTAGATCACTGCCCCAAAACAGCCAGGATGTAAAAGTGCAGGTGTGCTTCACACAGTGGTTAGCAACATTAACAACTTAAAAAAACTCTGAACATTAAATGCCTGAAACTCACCAACAGGTTCCCTTTGGTTCTGGTGCAGAATTTTACTATTGCTTCCATCCATGTTTGCCGAGTTTATCGTGTTTCCATCAGTCCAATAAATTTTTCTGTGAACAGGAAAAATTTGCTGAAACATTCTAAAATATATATAATTCAGATTTTGACATTATTGTATACCATAATGGAAAAAAAAAACGAGTCACTAGGGGTTATTTAAGGGACAGAACATGAAGAAATGATGATTAAGGATGGTTCTCCTGCTGCTCTGCATAGGAGGCAGCCCTGCATAGTGTAATACTTCGAAATTTAAAATATACACAAGCCATGTTAGTTTTAGGTTACAGCAGATACCCGGTGTATCTTCAAAAGAGCAAAACTGCTACGACAGTTTCCTTTCATACCGATAAGGTACTACACAAATCCAGTGCTATCAAAAGTCATGCAGACAATGACCTTCTTGTACACTCAGATTTATTACAGAATATTGATGCTACACGACTGTCTTTAAGATTTTAACCAGTCACCTTACCCCTTTGAAGGATGTACGACAACACACTTTGGCCTGTCGATGCCATGCACGACGGAGGTTTTCAGAGATCCATCTAAACGGGCAACGTTTATTTGAGTTTCTTCGCTCTCTGAACTTATCCAGTACATGTTTCTTGACAGCCAGTCCAAAGCCAGCCCGTGGGCATTCAATATATCTGGAGGTAAAATTAAATTAATGTGTCAAACACATACACACACAAAAAAGAAAAAAAAAATCCGATGCCAAAAATTGTAAATGATGGCTTCACAAAGTCATAAAACAAGATTCATAACAGCAGCATATAAACAGCACTCAAAAGTTGTTTGTCTTTAATGTCAGCTGCCTTCTGGGCTATAAGGTTACTTACTGCAGGTCACAAACAAGATAAATAAAATACATTAATTAAAAATGTATAAAATAAAGATGTTTTAAGGTTTTTTTTTGTATTGAAAATCGATCTAAACTTATGAGCTGGCAGTTGACAAACTTGTTCAAAAAGCCATAAAGATCTATTTTCTTGTCTTCCCTTGATCAGTGGGAGCAGAGAAGTCAGTCCCTGTAACCTGGGGTTTCAATTCTGACCCCTGCGGGTTAACCGCGGGACAAGCTGGCAACTTCTGATTAAAGATGAATACCCTATGAGCTCTGACTTTAATCCCCAGCTCTGCAAAGCACTCCGTTTGGAGCAAATTTACTTCATCAATTTCCCCAAGGATGTGGAAAACGCACATGGCAGGTGTAATAATGGCCTGGAGGATAGGGGTAAAGGACCACCGGAATCATCCTTCATGCAGCTGGAGCTAAGAGCCTGGTGCAACTTGATCGCAAAGCTATCATTAGTGCTGTTGTGATTTGTACAGAAGAGCTTTTTGTGCTGCATAGAGAAAAATGGACTTGGGGAAAAAAAAAGTGTAGCAGCACTGGTGCGGTACCTCCTGAAACAACAGTTTCCAGACCGGTCCCGTTAATAAAAGCCCGTTTAATCGTCTGGGTCTTCGCATCGGTCCAGTAAATTCTTTCTTCCAGGCTGTCGTAATCCACCACCGTGACGTCATCGATGTCAGGCACCGTCAGTGCTGTTATTATATTCAGGTACGGGTTCTCTGTGTCCACCCCCCGGATTTCTGAGCGTCTGGCGTACAGAAGGAACGTTTTCAAAGCTGTCCGGCAACAAAAGAGAGTGACAGCGTGACTGTCCATCCATAACAAAGGATGCAATTGATAACAGCATTTTATCGGGGCTGCGCAATGGTTTAAATGATGGGAACAATGAGTGGAAATGTAGCATTTGGGAATTCAGTTCATCTTTGGTTACTGAACACGGTGACTGTTGTCCACTTGCTGAAGTATACAGGTAAGTTGGTGCAACATAAATTCTAAATGTTATTGTAAAATATTAAAGCACCTGTAGGAAGGAATCAGGTATTTTCAGCCTGAATAAAGAATGAGAGTGTCAAAAATTTCTATTAAAACCTTCAACAGCTGATCCGACAGTTGATGCGCTTAAATAAAAGTACAATAGTGCTCATTGGGGTTTGGATATATTAGCTTATTATATTTAAGCAGCTAAAAGCAAGCATTATGCTATAGTCATGATGTAGCCATGATGAAATGGTCAATTAAAAGTTTCCTCAGAAACTTTAAGAAAACAACACAAAAGAGTGTTAAAAACTTCTTTGAGCTGGTTTTTACACTGATGCCTCTGCAGCTTTGGTTAACGAATGAGGGGAAAACGCACAAGTGAACAGAGAGCATGTTCTGTATTTAAAATTCCACATGAGTGCTTTGCTCCTGGCTGTTTACTGGCGTTTCCTTGGCAGTCTGCTATCCAATTTCATAGTTAAATATGAAATTCCTCCCTCTGTGTCATTACCGGACTGCCAGTATACGAAGGGCTGCAACCAAAGGCTAAATGCCGGTTTGAAGAAGGCACTATATAAGACATCTTGATTTCCAGTACACACACAAATCACTAAATTAAATGAACGGCCAGGATGCACAAACCTAAATAAATAAATAAATAAAAACAAAAGGTCACACGTAAAAGCTAATCTATTTACATTTTTGACATTATGACCTGTCCCGCTGACTAGCTTCACCAAAATAAAGAGGAAGATCAGAACATGGCGGCAAGTTGTCTGGGCTTACCTGATAAGAACTAAAAATTTGGCCTCATATTCGTACTACAAACTATTCACAAAAGGAAGGGATTGGCTTTTTCTGGTACATGTCCACGAGCAAATAAAAGAAAACTGATGTTTGCCAACATAGTTACCTAATGTGGTAGTGCACACACACCGATTCTTACTCCCAGCCTGTGTCGATCTCTCTAACAGACCACCACATACGTGCACTCAGGTGATTGGCATATTGCAAGGTGTAAATTTGGTGATAAAATATTTATACCAAGGTGAAGTGTATCTGAAGAACTTTTTACTCCTTAGAATTTCATAAGAAGAGAGAATATTCCTACTTTGTTCTCAGAATTTTGCAACTTAAAAGTCAGTTAAGTTTAAACTCATAAAAAGGTGTATTCTGAGTTTATTCTAAGAAAAGTCAGAATATTTAAACTTTATTCTCAGAATATTCTGACTTAATTCTCAGAACTTTAGATTACTATTTTTTTTTTTTTAGTGTGGCCCTAAAACACCATTGTTAAAAAAAAACAGTTCACTTTCTTAAAAAAAAAAAAAAATTCTTCTGTTTTGTATTTGCTTTACATTTTCTATACATTACAGTCATAGCATTGTGTGGACCAAAATGTAGCCGCCCATACCACTGCAGATTTATATTTAAAACAGTTGCTGTTGTTGGGTGTGAATGGCAGATGATGTGAGGTGACTTGGGGACGACTCCGCGACACAAAGCAGCAGGCGCACTCACCGAGGCATGACCTGTTGTTGGGGGCCAACTTGGTGAGGTGGGGGCAGCCACAGGCAGCTGTGCGATTGTAGTTGATGAGGCAGAGGTGAGAACAGGGCCCCCGGCCACTGTTGGCTTCACACGGGTTTGAAACTGGGGGGGGGAACAACACAAAACCTTCACTGATGGTGCACAAAAAGGTTATATATAGCAGGGAACATTGCCTCTATAGCTGTGAAATTTTGCATATTCTCACTGGATTTATTTATTTATTTTTACCTAGGCTCTTAGAAGGGGAAATGCTAGAATGGTTGGATAGGTGGCATCAGCAAGGTCTTGTGAATGCTTTCCTTTTCTTTCTGTTGATACACACGTCCAGGCTGTCTAGCAAGGCTGAAAGCTAAATAAAATGTTCTTCCTCTCATAATGAAATGTTTTGTCACCTTGTTGGCAATGAATGAAAGAAGGGGAAAATTTTTCATTTTCAACATGAAGGAAAATAGAAATGGAGGAAGAGTAAAGCTTTCACAGTATGTATATGGCCCAGAGGTCAAGGCAAAGAAATGAGCAAGTGTGGACTGCCTCCATAGCTTCTTCTATGGTTTACCAGGTTGCTGACGTAATGCTATTTACAATGTTACTACAATCGTGGGAGATCATTACTCAATGATGATAAAGCTGGACTTTGTGTTCCACAGTAATGTAACACGATCAGATTTCATCACTCTACATTTCACCATCGCACTGCTTTCTGTGTAATAGCACGAAATCACATGAAAAGAATGATTTAGAGGAACTCACATAGCTACATAAATACTTCAAAGCATGTCATTTTTTTGGAAAAAATAAGTATATATTCTCTACTGGTGATCAGTTCCTTTATACGGGTCATGTTTTATGATGATCACGTGATCATAGGCTTTAAATATGCAGATTTATTTATGTGAGCAGGTGTGAGTGTGTATAAATTGTCCTCATGCACCTGAGTGAAGTTGTCAGTTTGAGTGAGTGTGAGACAGTAAGATGAGAGGTTCCCAAGCAACCCAGTCTTATGTGCCATCCCCCCGATACCCCAGGTAATTTATTTATGCGCCCACATTCTGTTCCACCCCAGCGGGGCTCCCTACATCCCTCTAGGCATGGACAAAAATGTAAAAAAAAGGAATGGGCGAGATCTTCAGGAGATCAAACAGAAGCATCATTTACTATGGGATGGCTCATCTTCATGCACTTCAGCACTCTATTGAAAGCCAAAGCAAATTAAAGGTAACCAAATAAACTCAAGGTGGAATATGCCACTAGAAAGGTGTGCAGAGGTAAAAAAAAAAAAAAAGCCCGCATCTCGTACACCTCCGTAGGTAAAACGACAGGAGAGAACTAGGACGTATCAGACAGAGAGGTGCTGGGGCTGCAGTATTAATTTCCATGCTGAGACCTCACTAGATTGGGGTTACTTTGCTGTCTTTCATCTGTTTATGAAGCGCAACACCACCCACACTTTAATGAGCACACTTGTTACCGTACATCAAGTCGATTCCCTCAACCAACCGCAAATAATTTCCTGAGATGAATGTGTGCAACTCTAAATGAACATGGCATCAGATAAATGGGTGCACATCCTATGTTATGCTAAAACTGTTGCCAAGGGACTTTCCCTGTGCTTATATTGTCGCAGTTTGTACTTTTCCATCTCTTTTTATTTCCTTACATGGCAGTTATCCACTAATTTGCCTGTAGCAAGTTAAACAGATTTTTTTTTTTCCACTCTTCTTTTGTTCATGAGGGCACATTGCAGACAAATCCCAATGAATTAATTACCCACACATTTGGCCCATAAGGAAAATGGAGCTCAGCTGGAGGGATGAGCTCAGATCTATGGGCACGAGAGGGTGGCACTCTTCACTCGTTATGATGTGCAAAGCTGTCTAAGTACAAGAACATCTCATGCATGCAAATTACAAACAAACATGAGCAGCACTCCAAATTAAGTTTTTTTTATTTATTTTTATCTGTGATAGCAACTCAAATTTGTCAAAGTCTGATTGCTTCTGATTAAAATCATATATGTCGCTCAATAAATGCATGATAACATCCCAGCGTTTTAGAACATAGGTGCGTTCAAACGACGGAGAAGCTTGTAATATTTCTATTTTAGGGAAGCACGTACTGAAAGATGAGCGGAGCTGTGATATGTGACAGGTACACTTGACTCCTGACTCTGTGCAAACATCTTGGATAAAAGATGTTCTAGTCGCACAATGATTCTTTTTATATATCCACTGGCAGCTATGACATGTTTCATAAATGGCTAAAATTTCTTATACTTGAACCTTATTAAAATGTACAACATGAAATAGACAAGCATTCTTATTACTTCATACACATGTATTTAAGGTAAATCGCTACTAGGTTTTTTATTGTACTCTAACAAACTTTTTACTTCTAGTATTTACTTATATGTATTCTAAATGTCAATGAAGGTTTAAACAACCCTGGATGACACACGTAGCTGTAGAAGATACTGCTGCCACCTTCTTGACTGTAGTTGAAGAATTAGACATAATTCTGTGTTGGTCTTTTTCTTTTAATATTTATAAAACTGTACTAGAATTTAATTACCAACTTGCCACAAAGCTGCATTGAATTTGCTTAAAATGTACCAATATTATGGCTTCCAGCATAGAGATTAAGCCCAGCAAACACAAAATATTAGAATAACGTTAGCTAAACGTTCCTAACGTTCCTTAAACGTTTGGCTAACGTTATTTGAACGTTTTTTTTGTATTTGCCGGTCGCTCTGTAATTGCTATGTACAAGGTCTTGATTTGTTAGAACTATAGATGATCTCTGCTGAAATACAATTTCTTTCCCCCCATTTTGCATCCCTGTTCCCTATTCACCTGCTTTAGCTCTTCCTTAATCAAAGTACTTACAACCTTTCTGCATGGAGGCAAAGTTGGGAACTGAAAGCTTTATTAAAATTATGCTTCCCAGATCCACTCTATTCAGTGTACCTAAATACTCCTTCCTCTACAGATCTACAAAGCTAAACAGAGCAACAGTGTATTAATACCCCATGACTGGCTGCAGCTGGTATCTCGGACTCAGGATGCAAACCATTTCCCCAGTAGGCTCTTTAAATTGGATTAGACATGCTTATTGGCTCCTTTAGTGATGTGGCTCAATTTTCCTACACTTATCTATGCAGAGCAGTCTTGAGACTGTTTAAAAAGAGGGTGGGTGTTAATTAACTGCTATAATATTGGAAGCTCTCAATCGTCAAATCTTTTGGGTATCTGAAGTGATGTAAAAGAAATTACAAATTCACTTGTGCATGAGAATAAAACATCTGAATAGAAGGAAATGCTGATTTAATGTACTAGCACAGTACAGAATAACACAAACAAAGATTATTAAAATGCAGCATTATTCTGTCTGGACCAATAAACACTGCCTTAACATGTGCTTATAAAGCTAAATAATAAAGTCTTGTTATATCAACAACTGTACAGGCTTTAGACAAAGGTGCAGTTGTAAGCCTTCAATCATTACATTACCAGACTACAAGAATAAATAACAACAAAAAAAAGCTTCTGACATAAAATTTTTTAGATTTTTCCCTCATTTTAATTGTATTAAAGACAAAATACAGCAATGGATCATTCTAAAAGGGGAAATTCATTCCCAACTGCTACACCTATTATGAACGGTCTGCTTCATTGATGAGTTTATGCACACCTCACTGTGCTATAAATGTAATTACACTTTTCTGAAATTAAGTCAAACATAGTAATCACTGAGTCGGAAGAAAATCAAAGTCTGACATAACTGACTTAAAAATCAGGGAAAACTTTTGTGAAACTTCAAGCCATTGAGTGCAATTTGAAAATCATATTTAAAAAGAATTAAAAGCTGTTGTAAAAATTACAGCAAGTTACTGTATATTTATAGAATAGTTTCACAAAACTAATGTAGCTAAAAAAAGGTTTAAATGGTAATGAAAAAGAATCTACTATTGCCAAGCAACCATCATGTTTTCAGATATATATGTGCTAATGACAATCAGGCTGTATTTTTTCATTAAGATAATCCATCAAATGAAGCTAACCATAAACATACACACACACACACACCTGTTCAAATCAAGCTGTCTTGCTTATTTTGCATTGATGTTTGTGTGTGTGTGTGTGTGTGTGTGTGTGTGTGTGTGTGTGTGTGTTTGTGATGCCTCCTGTCGTGCTCAATGAAAGAGAGGTCTGCAGGCAGACACACTTCCAGTGGCACAAAATAAGGATCTCTTCAGCAGCCAGGTACCACTCAGGTGATCCATACCATTATGACCTCAAAATAAAGCAACTGCTTTCATCAACAGCCTAAAATATTGATATGCATGACAACAGGACCCTAATTTAAGTATCAACGGGTTATTTTGCCACCCACAACATTCAAGAAACTTGAAAGTTTGCATGTACTTAGTTGTCTTTGGAAAAGCATTGCTACAAGTAAACGCACCTAGGAATACCAGATGTATTATGTTAATTCTCATTAGCCCATGTGACTAAATAGCCTGCCAAGGAAAGATGGAATAATTACTTGGATATGTCAGAGAAGGAAAGAGCAAACACACGACCTCCATCAGGGACACCGTCTTCCCCACACGCTCGCATTTTCAATTATTCACCAAGTTGGCGCGAACATGATTACACGACAGCTGCATAAGAATAGTAACAACACAGTGCTTTTCATCACAGTTATTTACAACCATCAAAGCCCTGACCACAATCAAAGGACTCGGAACTCTAAGGCCATAAAGTGCAGAACTCTAAGGCCATAAATTTCAGAATCAAAAATCAGGGACTGTCATGTGCGTGCTGGTTTTACACCTCTGTTAGCCTCATGTCTTTGTGTGCCACATAACCTTGCTGTACATTTTAGTGAGATTACATTGTACACCTTTGAAGACCAAAATAAACAAGCCACTAGGGTTGCATTCCACTGCTAACATGCATGCTCTTTGAGCTGGTAAAAGAGAGGAAGATTGGACTGAACCAAAAGTATAACAGATAAGGATAAGTTCATGGCCCTGTGCGTTGGGTGAGCTTTATTTCGGCGTTTATGTGGAATGGCTACTGCTAATGATTTGAAGGAGCAATGGGAAGAATGTAGGAGTAAACGGAGGATGGAGATTCAAGTGATGTGAAAAGAAGCAATCTGGCTTATCTAAAGGCCCAATAACTCACTAATGGGTTCTTTCACTATGAGTAAGTGTTTATTGCATCTTTTAAAAAAAGGACAGCATGTTAACTCTACTTATAAGCACTGCCAGCTGTGTGCCACCCACTCAGTCTAGCAGACCCTTCCCCACAGCTACACAGTGTTGATCTCATTTCCTGGATGGACTCCTCAGAGTCTGAGGGTTCTGTGTTGCACATCGTATTTCTGTCATGTGGGGTTCAGTCAGCAGAGGTTTACCCTGTGGCTGGCGGCTGGGGTGGTATATCTGAAGGTCAAAGGGCTGGGCGCTGGTCTTCTGGATCACTGTCACGTTACGACCCGTCCACTTGTTAGCCTTGGCCAGGGTGTTGGTCCGCCAGTCGGTCCAGTACACACTGCCCCCAAATAGGGACACGGCAAACGGGTGGGACAGGTACTCGTGTCCCCGGAGGATCTCTATGACTCCACTGCCATCATACAGGGCTGAGTATATGGCATCAGACCTGATTGGATGATAAGGAATGTTTTTAATTTTTTTATCATCCTGAGACTCAATGTTATTAAGCAGGTATTGGGCACAATGCCCAGGACTGATAAACACCCGATCTCTCAAATTACTGCATTCCCGGTCACACAATAAAAATTGCAAGCTTTTAAAGTACCCAGAAAATTATACCATATCTCTCTGATACAATTAAAACCAATTTGTATGCATTGTCGCACATTATCATCTTGGCAGGCATGGAAAAAAATTTTGTGTCTTGCTTACTCGGTTCAAAGTAACTGCATCAAACACATTTTGACAATTCTGCTAATTATTCTAACGTATGGAACAAAATTCATCTGGGCTGCTTCCTCATGACTCTACTTCCTTTTGATAAATGTGCATTTGGATTATATAAAAAGCAGTACATCCCATTTAAGTATGAGAATGATTTTCACACCAGGGAACATTGAGGAATCCAGTGAGGATCCATTTCTATGCAGCTGATGCCTATTTGCACATTTTGTTCGTAATGTGTAGTTGATTGCCCACAGACCTTTTCTGAATATCACCCACCGAGCATCCGTCCATACAATTCTCTTTTCCAGATGATCCAGCGTGAGTCCGTTAGGCCACGCCCCTATCTCCATGTCTTTGTAAACGATGTGGCGTCCATCGCCGCTCATTGAGGCTGCTTCGATTCGCGGAAAAGTGGAGTCCCAGTCCGTCCAGAAAAGAATGCTGAAAACAACAGGAAACACATTACAGGCCAGGAATCAAACAGCTCCGTGCTTCCATTACTGTAGACTTGACAGCACTGAAAACCTCAGCAGGGAAAAGCTGCCGCTAAGTGGTGAAAACCACAATGAAATTTGCCTGTTAAACATTACCGCCCCTTTGCTTTGGATCAAACCCCAAGCATGCTGACCTGTATTAAATAAACATAAAATAAGCCTTAATTTGGAATAAATTGGTGTTACCTGTTCATTGACCGACCTTTTCAAAACACTTTGTACAATCGCTTTTTTTTGCCTTCCTCTTCATGATAGGTAGAACAGGTCACAGGAGACTTTACCCAGTGGCATTTGAACATAAATTAGAAGCATAATAGTTTCACATTGAGTCACTTAGGAAAAAAATAGGCCAGCGGACAGCAAAATATATGGTACAGCTTTCCCATCTGGGGGGCAGGAATCTGCTCCATTTACAGAAATGTATCCATTCAGGCCTGAAGCCATCGGATACGCTAACGAATCAATGTAGGGGAAACTACTCCAATAAACTTAGTAAGGGTCTCTTCCTTGCTTAATATGAAACTGTCTTGGCAGAAACACCCATCAGCATAAACCAGACACTGGAGGCTTTTCCTTGCTTGTTAAACTGAAACACCTTCTAAGATTTAAGAAATCATTAAAAAAAAAAAAAAAAAATTTGAATTGAATTGAATTCTAACCACAGCTAAAGAAACTGAACACCTACAGAATTAAAAGCCTATTGTATCATTCAAAGCCATGAGAAATAATGTGCAAATGTATATATTTTACAACTCTGGATAAAAGAACACTAATATAAATAAATAATTATGGGCTGTAGAATGACTGGATGTTAAAATGAGCAAATACAAAGCGTATTGAAAAAAGCAATTTAAAGCAGGGACTTTAAAATAATATATGCAGTCACGATCTGTAGCTGCTATTAGTTTTACAGGTTTGATATGCTCAGTGCCATTAATAAGCTTTGACACCTGGTTGATTTTTGCTCTGTGCAGCAAGACCGGTGCAAAAGCTGCTGAATGCCAGCATAGCAAAACAGAGCAGCAATACAAGTGAGATCCAAACTCAGATCAGCTGTTGCACTCATATCCATATCAATAACATGTATCACTTTTCTATTGGATGAATAAGAATAATCACAATAAAGCATTATTAGATTGGCTAACGTCTGTAGACATCTATGATAAAAACAAATAGATACAAAATAAAGGAATAATAAAATGTATGCAAGAAAGTATTGTGTACTTACTGCCAAAATTAGCTTTCTTGCTAATGATGGCATTAAAAATACATTAATAATTAAAATGTATAATTTTATATAATATCCATACAGAACATTATAATATCCACTTATGCAATTCAAATGCAGTTTTAGATTGTGAGAAAAAAAATAGCTCTGATCAAGATCTGATGACATACATGAACATTGTGTTTCAAATGCACTTTGAAAACATACAGACATACTGCAATGTGCAGAGCTTCTATGCCTGCTAATACCCTAAATGTCCCACCCATGTCTTATTTATTAACTTCATGTATCTATGACAGCAGTTAAATTTAACATTATAGAAAATTTTAAAAACTGAAACAAACAGCTGTAAAAGATGTAACCTATTCATATAATATTAACTGCAGTGTTTATACAGGAGGCAAGTCAAAACAGCTCTGATTTGGGTGAAGTATGTGAATGTGAGCGTAAAACCCAACTGCCTGGGCTGGGGGGAGGGGGGGCATAAGATGATGCACACCCATGTAGGGGGTCCAGAGCGATGGCACGGGGGTGCTCCATCCCTCCTGCGATCAGCGTGGTCCGCATGGCACCGTTCAGCTTGGCTACCTCGATCTGGTCCAGATTGCTGTCGATCCAGTACAGGTTCCCAGCGATCCAGTCCACGGCCAGGCCCTCGGGCGTGGCCAAACCATGCTGCACGACGACTTCGATGCTGGTCACGCCTGCAGAGGGCGCAACACAGTGCACAAAGTAACATACCTGTCCTGCCTCTTGTGGTCCAGCTTCACACGTAACCCTGGACTAACCGTGTAGCTCGCCATTAAAGTGTTACTCCCCAGAAAAAGAAAAAGTGAAAAGGAGGAGAACAAACTGACAGAAAGAGGCAGAGGCTCCCAAAGCATTCCATTACATGTTAAATTAAACATGAATCCAGCTGTTTGCAATTATCCACACTTGCTGTAGGCTTTCAGCAAGACCTAAAATATTGGAGATAAGAGCGAGAGTTGTACCAGAAATCTGAAGACATGCTAAAATTAATCACTGTGTTCCCTTTTCAGCAACTCAAAGGAAGCCTCAAAAACACTCCAAAATAACTGTAATCTCACCCACACTTGTTTGCACAGTGTCGGCCAACAAATTGTAAATTTAAGCTTCGGCCCTGTATTGATGTGTTTTTATTGTAATCAAATTATCTGTATTGATCCTATATATAAATGTGTTATTTGAAGATGAATGTTTCCAAACTTTTTTTTTTTTTTTTTTTGGAAAGATTTCAGCATGCTTTGTAATAAGCAGGTGCATCATATATGCAGTGATATAGGGGGCACAGAGCTGGATAGAGGTCCTGCCAGGGGTTTTACATTTTTATTCTAGGATACCAAAAGTGATCTTATTGCAGATGATGTGAATACTATTAGAAAAGCATTTGCACAGATTTCAGATCAGTTAAAACAGCAAAAAAGACATGGGGGTAGCATACCTCCAGTCTCTGAAAGCTTTCCTCTGTAAATCCTGTCCTCAACCACATCAGTCCAGTAGAGCAAACTCTGGTTAAAGTGAAAGTCCAGGGCAATGGTGTTCCTTAAGCCAGGAACAAGGAGGCTATAGTCCCGTCTGTGGAGGTCTGTCCTTCGGATCTCGTGGCGAATAGAGAAGATAATGAAGGCTTCGAAGGGATCTGTAAGGACACATGAGCAAACGTCGAATAAACCATCTGAAAACCAGAGGATTAATGTTCCAAAGCATAATGGATACAGCCATTTTCAAACTCTATGGCACCCATCTGGTGGTCTTTCTAGTGACTGCATTGTAACAATTAGTCATTATGTAGCAGGAAAAAGAAAACCCACAGAGAAGTCTTTTCAAAGAAGGAAAACAAAATAACAGCTTATTGTAACATTTAAGAAGAACGTTGTTAGGGCTATTCAGTACATAGTCTTTCCTAATGTCACTGACTAGGAATAAATCACATATTCAAATTCAAATTGAAAATGTCCTGGACAAAACGGCACTGTTACATCTGTGGGTAAACTTGATTGACCTACCTCACATTCCACAGAGCCTGGCGTAAACAGATAAAACCACTTTATCCTCAGAAAAGGGATAAATATGCTTTTTGGCAGGCAAGCCCAGTTCAGATGGAAACAAACAGGATTTAAAGCGTTACTTGCAAGGTTTTCTGAGTGGATGGAGTCTAAATCAATAACCGCAAATCGCTGTCCTTTTACAATCTCAAACTGCTCTTCTTTAACTCCTTTCACTAAACATATATAACGCCTTGTACTGCTAAGTGAATTAACATTGCTTTCTGGGGCTGGTGTAAAAGTAACACCATCAGTAATCTTCAATTATCTGACTAATTTCTAGGAAGGTTTTAACGAAACAATAAGTAAGTTGTATAAAATAACAGCTTAAACTACTATTTAATGGTTTTCCAAATAATTAAAAAGACAAAAAAATCACGAGTGCTTAGTTTTCATTCCAGAAAAACAAAATCTGATGCTCATTTCCAGCCAGTGTCAACAACACTACCACATAGATTCCATTTAAAAATACTATTCCTTACAGACTGTAAGTATAATTAACTTCTTTTTCCAAAAAAAAAAATTGAAAATGCAGTAAAACAGCGCATGGTCATAAAAGTGCCATCTTTTCATTTCTCTTTAAACTTCAATAATACAAAGAATTCAGGTAACATTTTCACCTTATGAAAGGTTTGTTTGACATTCCTGGCACCCCCGCCCCCATGTGAATCCATAGTCCACAGGGTTGACTCAGTTACCTGTACTCTGGCAGTCCTCGCCGTCTGGACCCAAACTCCACCCTGGGTAGCAGGAGCACTTGACGGTGGTCTTGTACTGCTCACACACCTGGCTGCAACGCAGGTGCTGGCTGCAGTAGTTCACAGCCTCGCAGGTATGATTGTCTGGGCTCAGGTGGAAGCCCAGCGGACAGGAACAGAGTACTCCCCTCCCGGGGACCACGGAACACTGATGACTGCAGCCTCCATTCCTCAGGGAGCACTCATCTGTGGGGGGGGGGGTACTCATCAAATCACTTCACTGGAAAGAGGCAATCGTGCTGTATGGGTTGATGGACAGCAGCAAAAACCACCTTTTTCGGGACAGAAAGATACAAGGTGCTGGGGCTCAAATGGAAAGGCGGGAAGCTTTTTGTAAGGTGTCAGGTGACAGGTCAAAAGGAACAAAGAGGTGAGAGTAACGCTCGCTCTGCTTCTTTTCATTTTAATCCTCCTTTTCTTTTGTAGCTGAAAGCAAAGCTGGGCAATTTTAGATGAAATGGAGATGGGCATAATTCATGCCTGAAACATGTTTTATTTTGTTTAATCATTTTTACTCACACTCTGTCTTAATTTATTTTTTGCTGATGTGAAATTGCAGTCAGTCTCCAAACGTCTCTCTTTTGCAGGTCCTTTCAATAATAAAAGTATTACTGATGAAACTAGAACCAGAGTAAAATGTCAAGTCTGTCCATGCAAATGTGATATAATCAATGCATGCCTTGGAGTGGTGGTTTCATACTCCAGTGGGAGCAGTGTTAACGTTATTATCAAAGAGAGAAAAGCTGAATTAAAGACCATCTGCAGGCTACCCTGACCAAATGGCCAGTTACACTGCTTGTATAAATGACGAACTGCTGGTGTCACTGACCCCACACACAGTGGACACAAATTTTCAGCACACAAGTTAATTCCTTCCGTAGCGCTGCGTTCACCGTACATCAAGGTTAACGGCCGTGCGCGGACATGCTATTGCGCTCCTGCATTCCACACAACAACAGATATTTCACTTTGGAAAGCCTCTGATGCTAATCGTCAATTGCTCAGCTAACACCGCCGCATGAATCATACATAACGATGTCCACGTAATAGATTTCTGTAGCAATTCAGATTGACTCCTGTTCTTGACAAATTGAATTCAATTGTCAGAAGGACTCGGCCTCCGTCCCATTTACTGAAACCTTGTATGACAAAAAGGAATTGCTTCATGGAGGCATCCCGCCCCTCTCTCTTACCCAATATAATCCCCGGGGAGACGACACTATCAATGAGATGTGTCTCGCACATACAAGACCAGGAAAAGCATGAGTCCCAGAGAAACCAGATATAATAAACTGAGTCATAAATAATACAGTATACAACTGGTCATTGGGGGAGGAAACACGGTGTTTCTCACCTCTCGTAAAACGTTCTCAAATTAACATAAGTATCCATACGTCCATCCATCCATCCATCCATCCATTTTCTGCGCTTATCTGGGGCACCTTTTAAAATTTTTTACTTTTTTTTTTTTATTTATTAGCATAAGTATGAAATTTAAAATATAAGACACTCCCACACATTGTGGACCTTCCGTACCAGTACTAATTATGCTCTGAACAGCAATCCCAAGGTGCCTCTGCCTTTACTTAATGACAATTTAGGCCTCGACTGGAGTGACGCCACTTTATTCATCAGGGTTTCAAAACAAAATCTGCAAGTCTAATAAATCTGAAAGGACTATTTCAGAAAAGATTTTCTTTTCCCCCTCCTGCATCCACCACTCTCTCATTCTGCTTCTCCCAACTTTAATAGAAAACTCCTCTCGATTGCACCTTCTGCTTATTAAAGCCTGGCTAGTTGAGATGAGAAGCAAATTGGTTAAAATGAGTGGACCGACATCCTTTGCTTCCCATTATTGAGACGCTTCTCACTGCAGTAACAAGAAAGAATTGAATTTTCTTCACGGACTAGTACCGCTGCCTCTGTATTCTTAGAGTTTATGGGGAGAAATTAACTCTCTGTCCCACAATATGATCCAATTGGCTGAAAGGTGGCTTGAGGGAGGCGTTTTGCTCAGTGCTTGACTTAGCTGGCATCCACTGTCCCCAAGTGCAGTTTTCTTAATGTCATCTGCAATGAACTTGTGTTCTCCTGCCTGCTTTTACAGATTAGATTAGCGCAGTCCCCATGATGCCAACCCCCCCCACCCCTCCCCAAAATCACTCGCACAAGCAAATTACACATTTACAGCCAGTATTAGCACAGTCACTCCTTACTGCTCCTTCTGAGCACCGCTTTGATAGCTTTATAAATCGTGTGTACGGTTGACTAAATTAACCACACAAAGTGTGTTGAACTGAACCTGTTAGATAAGGAAAGATAAATTTATTTTAACATAAAAAAATTTTTATTAAAAACGTCCACATGATGGTGTTGGTAGTGGTGGCGATGATGATAAAAACTAAAACATTTATTGACATCTCAGATCGAATATTGCATTTGTTTTGTCTTTTGAAATGGTAAAAATCTAGAAAAAAGGACAGTGTTTTACAAACTGGTCTATAAGTCAGAAATGTGTCTGTGACAAGAAGCTATGGCTGACTGTTTAAAATCATGACCTTTCAAATCTGCTGTTGATGGGTTATGTATTTCAGAAGTGTCATTACAAGTAACATGGTTGGGAAATGTACAGTGATTTTTTAAGAGGACTGCTTTTTGCATAACAATCATTACATGATTCCACATTTCAAACAATGACTGAAATGAAGGGCAGAAATGAAAACCAGCAAGCCATAAGAGGCAACAGCTACTAAAACCTGTCTGCTTCTGTTCATTTATTTAGTTTCATTTTTTCTTTGTTTTGAATTTGTGCTGCGTGTACCCTAGGACTGGAACGTTTGCAGAACGTTGCAAGGGCCTAATTGAGATTTCATCAGTGTGGCTTTTGAAGTCATGGCTACATTTGGTCTTTGGACCTTTGAAACAATTACACACGAGACTTTATTATTTTTCCCTCTTGTTTTTCTGAAATCACCCCAAATCCCTAGCGAGTAAACCAAAAAATGTGAAACTCCACTGCACCGTTGTAGTAGCCTTCCTGCCAACTGAAAACATTCTTAATTCAAAATCCTCTGGATGGAAAATTAGTGTGAAGGATTAAATCCCAAACAAAAGCAAACAAGTGAAAATCTGTACAATCTAAAAAGTTTGAAACAAAACAAGAATGCTGTAGGACTGACATTTTCGACAGGAATTACATCTTCAGAAAATAAAAATTTGAAGTACCTATCCCTGATAAAGGAAAACCTTTGATTAACACAAGGCACTCATATTTGACCTTGTGTAAAGGTTAACATATCCTTCATATTTCGAGATAACCCTTTGACAACAAACATTAATGTTCTTTCATTTTCTGAGCCAAAGTTGATGGAACATAAAAGGCAGGTAAGGAAGAGTACAAGGCTGCCCATATGCAGTTCTGTCTGTCTTTCCGATTAACCTGGTCTCTGAAGTGACCATAAAATGATAATTACCTCTTGTACAAACCCAGTTTGCCTCCATGTTAAGTTTTCTGTCTTTTGAGTACTCCCTCTGTTGCTGTTATTTTGAGCTTATCCATTACTTGTAGGTAATGGATACTTGGAAAGCCCTTGTCCATGTAACCAAGCAAAATCTTGGGCTATGAACATCTTCCACTTGAGACACCACTCTGAACTTCTGTCACAAATGAACACGTAAGTCCACTTCCCCTAAAAGCAGTCCACTGATTTACATTTTCTGGTTACTATTATTTAACACATCTTAATTTTTTCCATTTATACTGTTGTGTATAATTACAAAAAAAAAATGGACTGAAGTGCTTTGTTAAAGTACAACACACCTGGTCACATTTTAGAAGTTGAACTGGTATTCTTCTGGTCACTAATCCAAACAGAGGAAACACAGAGCTATCAGGACAAAAGCACCATGCGTCACTGACAGAATTACCCAGCCTGTGTAACGACACATGATTTATATAACATCTTGAGCTGTGCTGGATGGAATTGGAGCTCTTCTGCTATGGCATGTTGTCATCTTTCTCAGTCTTGTCTTTTTGCAGTCAGCCTCACCATGACGCCGTGCTAAGTATGTGAATTCAGTCACATGGGTATGTCTGAATTGGCATACAGTTATTTCCATGCAGTTATCATTGGAATTAAAATCTTCCCCTCAAGGACACAATGCATAATGTAACAATTTCTCCATGACGCCTTCCATTTGTCCTTTATTAGTTAACAAATTATCTGTCTATCCAGCCATTCACCGAAAAGTATAGCTTCCAAAAAGCATTTGGTAACAAACTGCTATTAAAATGCAAATATAGCATAACCAGTCATAATTACTCATATCCTCTTTTAGGCCACATTAAGAGCTGAAGCAAAAGGGTCTAAAGTGACATGAACCAAGGCTGGAGCCAAGCGGCCACTGTCACAACAGTGCAATCAAAAGGAAACCAAGACAGAATTAACAGGTGTATGACCTGCAGATGGAACACCTCGTGTGCACCAGTGGCTCTGAAGTTCACTATGACGTCATGAGGAGCATCATAAGTTCTCCCACAAGCTGCTTAGCAAGTACGACTATAATGGAGCAAGACTGTCAACCAGAACAGAGAACAAGCTGCCCGATGCCAGCACACAAAAGGGAACTTTCCAGAAAAGAAAAAAAAAAAAATGTCAAATGCAATTCAAAGAAATGGCTGCATTTAGTCAACTGTACATAAAAAAAACTGATTTTCTTTTTAAGAGGATATTTAAAAATTAACCTACAAAATTTTTTAATATGCGCATTATTTTATTTAGCTCTTGCAGTTAACCTCAGTATACTGCCGTGCTGAAAATAATACAACTCACTAAAAGCTTAATGTTTATTAACGTCAGCAGGTTACACAAATCTGGCTGTTCAATAAACTGCAGTTGATGAAAATGAGTACACAAGCAAGTCAGTAGCAATTCCTTATGGACGCCCAAAATTTTATAAATTAAGTATTTATTATATCATTACTGAATTACTGACACAAACTGTAAACTAAAGTGTGCTTCTTGCTAAAACGTTCCTGTTCATTTCGTCTGCTAAGACAGGCCATTTGTCTTTTATGCTCTTGGCCAATGAAAGCGCAATCTATCACAGAGGCAGGGACCACTCTTCCAGTGTCACCAAAGGCAGCCTAACAATAATAAGTCACACAATTCGATGCAATGCTGCCTGGATTTCATTCAGATAAAAGCCTTTTCCCTGAGGACGAGGAAACGCTGTGACATCTCACGACATTGAACCACAACATCTAAGTCTCCTTTTGTAGCAATGGGGCCTTTTCTCAGAAATGCTCCTCCCTTTAACTACCACTAACTGATTTTTTTTTTCTTTGAAGGGTAAAATGCCACATTTTGTTTGGCAACCCCATCATTCAGAGCAGATAAAAGAATACCGGAATACCTTCTGCACAAACCTCTGCTTGCGTAACGGCCGTAGCACACACTAAAGACGTGCTGAATCGAGGTCAGGAATGTATAGCTTGAATTGTGTTGTTAAGACACGACGCACTGTGGTATGTAAAAAACTAATGAGTGGCTGGTGTCAAGTGAAGGGCCCGTATGTTTAAACCACCAGCTGTCTACCTGACTATACCAGGGGTCCTTAGGACAAAACTGCAGACTCCATCACGGCATAGCTGGCATCTGCCACCGCCAACAACACCTCTTACCACAGAAGGGGCCCTCGTCCGACTGGTCAGAGCAGTCTCTCCGTCCGTTGCATATGCGCTCTGGGGGGAGGCAGGTGGAGGTATCGTTGGCACACGGGTACTTGGGGGCCTTGCAGATGGACACCTCGCAGCCTTCCTCGTCTGATTGGTCCTCACAGTCCTGGTCTCCGTCACACACCCAGTTCTTACTGATGCATTTCCCTGCAGAATGGACCAAGATGTGGGGATGTCCTGAAGTAGGCAGGGCACATGTGAGTGTAATAATGTCTTTCCAGATTCCAATGAGGGACCGTGTTGAGATACCCTTCAGAAAAGCGTTCCCATATGAACAGCAGCAGCATGTATCCAGCTGACTGAACACTTCCCGTATTAATGAGTTCATATGCTGATTAATTACATATTTTATTCATTGTTAACAGCTGGCCACAAAATTATAAATACATATAATCATATATTCAGCTTTTCATTGGATATTGAGGAATCAGCTAAATTTCAGAAAATAGCAAATGAACATAAATGTAAATGGATTAACTGTGCTGGCATTAAGCCTTCTGAATCGCAATTTCTTAAAACATCCACAGCAGCTCTTATTACCTTTTAGCTTCCCTTATATTCCAACAGACTCCGAGTTCCTATGATTAGATGTCCCTTAATCTGTTCCAAACTTTGTTTCCCCATACCTGACAAACCAGCCATTTTATGCTAACAAGACATCTCCCCACACAGACAGATGACGCTCCAACCAGCACTTAATATTTTCCGTTACTTGGGTGATTTGGTGTGTTGGACTTGTGCCAGATGTGACAGTTTGCACTTTGGCCAATTGCATTTTAGGTTTGTATTACATGATGCGCAAACTCGATTTCCCGTTTAACGACTTTATTCCTGCTACTCGACAGCATGGCCAGGTTCAGTGTAAGGGCAGTGAGGCTATTAATATTTGAACAATACAATACATCATTCTCTTTCACATATAAAAGCTATTGTTGGCTGTGCTGTGACAACACTTTGAAGTGTCTTCCTTAACCAGCTGTTAGATCACCATGTGAATTAAAGCTCTAAAATTGCTACCTCAAAGAAAGAATATGAGACATGCATTTATACTTACAACGATGCATGCATGACGAAGGTCAAGTTCACCTTTGTAATGTATGTAAAACAGAGACGATAAATTTAAAAGTTTGACCTTTAAAGCTAATCATTTTCACATGAACCGAACTATCAAAAGCATTGGGAGCGACCACTTGTGAAACTGGACTCTGTGTGTGTGTGTGTGTGTGTGTGTTTGTGTGTGTGTGTCTGTCTGTGTGTGTGTGTGTGTGTGTGTGTGTATAATATAGCTAATTCTACCATGTTGACACACTACCGTTATTTTTAAGATGACAAGGGGCTTATTTTTCCAAATTGTAGACCATGCCTAAAATTATATATTGTTTGTTTCTTTTTCAATTCCTTTCAGCCCCTTCCCCAACAGAATTACTTCAAAGTGTCAACACAAAACCTGAGCCAAAAGTCAATAATCCTCAGATAAACAACGGTACGCAAGTGAAAACAGTTTCCAAATGAATTCTCAGTTGGACTTCTCCTGTCATTCGTATCCACGTTTTGTATATTAAAAATGAATAGGTTTATATAATTTTACGAGGTAGAAACCAGAATATTATGTCTTATACTCTTCTAAATCTTCTAAAAATAGATACTCTCTCAGATACCCAACTCTGGGTCATATATGAAATAACATTTTTAGGGAATCCTACTGAAAAATGAATAATAATACATAAATTAATAAATATTAAGTATGTACTGAAATCTTATTGGACTCTGAATAGCTTTTGGTTCCCATGGTATTTAAACAACCCCTGTGTGTTCATCAGTGTCAGAGAGGTCGACTGGGAGGGGCTTCCCCCAAACCAAAACCTTAACCCGCGCAGAAACTGACTACTGGCGTTTCTGGAGCATGGAAAAAGGTGTCTGTCAGAGGGAGGGCAGAAATAATTACAGAACATAGGAGAATTACTGTGCAGTCAGAGGAACTGTGTTCACGACCCTCAACAAAAGAAGGTATAATTAAGCCTGCTGTGACCAGAACGTAAACAGTACCGTCCAAAATTAGAAAAGACGTAAATGTAGGACATCAAAGGAAGTACACCTGTGGTGATTTGATTATATTTTCATGAATACAAGCCTTTTTTTTTTTCTTTGAAGCTGTTACAAGCAACAGGCGATGCTACAACTGTCTGGCCGTCATAGCATCTACTATGGCGAGGGAATAGAACGCTATAATATGTTTTGGATGAGGTGCAGCAAACACTTGAATCAACGCTGTTATGGGTGCAGTTGAATATATAAAATATTATTAATGGTGATTTGCAGCATAATTATGTTTGCTTGATTTTCTGGTCACGATTATATACGTTTCCAGTGGTTCAATGATCACAGTTGCAGACAGGGATTGAGGCACTTTATTACATAGACAATGAAATCTAACACTAAGTAAACAAAACCAACAGGAGATCACAATAACTCAGAAACTCGGGGAGAACAAATGAAAAGCGAGAGCACAGACAGAAACTAAGAACAGGGCGACAACCACAAGACTTCAATATTAGGCAAAAGCAAAATGCATAACACCCAACTAAAAAAGAGGAAAAAGGAAGTAAGATCCAGGTGTAAACACTCAGACAAAGAAGGGAACAAGGACTGGAGAACGAAAGGGCATGGCCACAAACACCAGCACCACAGGCAAAATGTGACAACCTGATGCCTTTACCTATATAGCAGGTTTTTGTTAAATTTTTAATCCTAAAACCCAGTTCAGATTCTGGGACCCATTTGGGGATCCAGCAGCATAAACATTAATTATTTTCTTTTCTATTTACTTATTGCCCTGTGGTAGGTTGGTGCCCTGCCCTGGGTGTCCCCTGCCCTGCGCCCTATGTGTTCTGGGATGAGCTCCAGGCTTCCCCGTGACCCTCACCAGCAATAAGCAGTATAGAAGATGACTGACTGGCTGACTATTTACTTATTACTTTGGCAGCTAAGTAATATAAGCAAACATAAGCAAGTCTGCAACCCAAACTGTCGTGATCCATACTTAGATGACTACTATAAAATTTTACTTAAATGCTTTTTGTGAAATCTACAGCTTTTCTAAAAGTATTTCAAAGCCAATTTTAATGCTGTTCACCCAGTGAATACAAAACAAATATATAGCGCCATCTGCTTTTCATTTGTCTTTCATGGTTTGTCAGTTTTCTTTCTTGTTACACAAATACTTTTATGCTGATAACCATTATTGATTTCACTTGAATAAATTATTATTTATTTATACATACGATAGCACATAAGCACGTATGGCAATACTGTTTGTTTTATTAGGACCCAAACTATGTTCTAAGTGAATGAAATTGTCAGAAAACTGCCTGGTCTAATATGCTGTGATTAGAGCTGACCACATGGTCTTAAGCAAGTTTGATCAGAAACAACTAGCAAGAATAGGCTGGGGGGGGGGGGGGTGTTGAGATTGTGGATTAAAATCTTTGTGGATAAAATCTGCATTGAAACACCTGGTTGGTTAGACATGTCTTTGAGGTTCAATGGTTGAAAATATCCTTTTGATTTTTTTTTTTTTTTTTGCATCTATGAAGATAAAGCAAAACCAAAAAACATTCTTTTTAAGACGTTGGCTTTTTATCTATGTAAGTTCTAATGAAAATAACAAATATCAAAGGTAAGAGCCAGGAAACGTGCTGAAGCCGTATTTTGGGTAGAAGCGTTGGACGCATCCCGAAATTTGAGAAAAGGCAGCAATAAAACAAGTGCCGCTGACATTCTCTGGACGCGGGTCTGGTGTTACTGACTGAGCCACTGCTTTCTAACGACAGGCCCAGCAACATGTTTCCAACATGCATTAGCTTCCAGGTCTGTGATACGCTACATCTCAGTGTCAGCGGTCACTCCATACAGTATGATTTTCATTATGATCAACTCAGATAAGACTGTGGATATTCTATTCTTTGACCCTCTATCTAATTACCTCTGTTTACTTATCTGTTTTTTCTGTTTTGGGCCTGACCGCAAAGAAACCAGCAGCATCCTTCTTATCAAAGAATCAATACCCACATGGCAGCTACAAAGCACGAGAAAAGAGTGCCATCAACAGCAAGCCCTGAACCAAAAAAGATTTGTGCTCAGAGAGAATGTGTGGTGTTATTTAAATATTATCATATTAGGTCAAAAGCAATGCTGTCAAATATATAAAAACTATAAAAGTCTGGCCTTTAGTAATATTTTACCTGTAAATGCAGCACAGTGATCGCTGCTTTTACCTTATATCTTAAAAAAAGGACCTCAACTTATACTTTTAACTTTTATCCAGCCATTCATTCATCCATCTATCCATTACAAAATCACTCATCCTGTACAAGGTTGCGAGTAGCCTGGAGCCCATATCGAGTAGCCTAGGGTGCATCCGGGACAGGGCGCCAACCCATTGCACTTACTTCCAAAAGCCTACATTTTCATCTCCATGTTGCTTAGTAATCTCCACTCCACCAGCACACCACCCAAAGACATTCTCCCTGCTAAACTATAATGGATAAACATCCATCTATACATTAATTCATTAATTCCCCGAACTGCTTAAAGGGTACACACTGTTACAAGAACTTCCCTGACAGGCAATCCATTTTCTGCTTGTTAAACACTGCCCCTTGATTAAGTCGTAGTTTGTATTTTCAGTTGTTATCTGTTGGGGCTGTGCATTTATGTCTTGTTATATGTTCTAGTGCATGAGCCTTAAGCACATCCCACCTTTTTAAGTAGGTTACACGCTGAATTGAATTCCTAAGTACCGCAGTAATATCTTCTACATACTACTCAAATAAAAAGATGGAAATGCATGTGGCAGTTTGTTTTTTTAGTTATAGAATGATTTATTTAAATTACTTGCATTGATGCACGCTGGTCACCTATGGATGGCTTTTACATTTGCAGCTTGAGAAAACTTGATCTTTTCTCTAATGACTTTTGACAGGATTTGAGCTCGCAGCCTTCTGATAACCAGCCTAAATCAAACAGTGTATAATCTATAATATCACCGCCTTTTTTTCAATGTGCTGAACAAATTACTTTAAAACTTCAGTTTTTTTACAAAGCAAACAAAATGCTCCACACATTTTCAACCAGACGTGAGAATTAAAATCCATCATAAAGTACAATAAATCTTGAACTGCTGTTCTGCACCAGCACTTAGCAATTGTAATGTTAAATATAAATGCAGCCAGTGTATTACAACTTTCTCCTCCCACAGATTTGATCCCCCTTTGGTTTATTTTACGGTAAATGCTCGACTTTTTCATGAAATGCGTTTCACGGTGCTGATCGATATCGGCTTCGAAGGGATGTCTTCTGCTGAACCGTCTCTGATCCTAGACTCACAGGGGTGATGTGAAGTCTCCCACCTGGTTTCAATTACTGCCCGACCGAAACGTATTCAGTACTGCTCTAGGAGGTGTGTGAGGCTGCCTGAAATGATCCAATTTGATAACATAAATACAGTTTGCTGGGAACAAACAACAGGGATGTTCCGCTTCATAGCTGAAAGGTCAGTGCCTTAAGAAGCCCAGACTCATTCTTGCACACATTCTTTGGATGACGTAGACAAATGTTGATGCTCTGCTACATGTACAAACGGACCAACCTCTCCATGGAAATGCAACACTACCCATGATTCCTGGCAAGATGTACATGTAATTATAAACAGGATAATTAAACCAAATATGCAGTATGCAGCACATGGTGGCAGGGTGGTGTGGTGATTAGCACTGTTGCCTCGCACCTCCAGGCCTGGGGTTTGATTCCCGCCTTGGGTCTGTGTGCGTGGAGTTTGCATGTTCTCCCCATGCTTGGTGGGTTTTCTCCGGGATCTCCCGTTTCCTCCCACAGTCCAAAGACATGCAAGTTAGGTTGACTGGTGTCTCTAAGTTGCCCATTGTGTGTGTGTGTGTGTGTGTGTGTGTGTGTGTGCGCGCGCAACTTAGCAGTAGGTATAAAATGCCTTCAATGACAAATGGAGCAATGCATTGGTTGAAGTACTTCGGCCGCATCAATGGCAACGTTTTTGCTAACAAATGGACTCTGCCATACTGTGGAAATTATGCTAAGAAAAAGATATAGTATACAGCACAATCCACCAATCTGTTTATGTTCAGTTAGAATTCAGGCTAACTCAAAGGGCAATTACATAGCAAAGCTAGCAGTGTTAATTTAACACTAGTCAATGTGGACCCATATCAACACTCTCAGTGTTAACACTGCTGGCTTTGCTCTGTAACTTTGGTTATAAGCACCAGCAACAAGTGCAAGTTCCAGCTGTAAGCACTTCAGTTTTTAGTTCTTCTTGCTCAGCAGCTAGCCTATTCATTTCTGCCTAAACAGTAAGAGCAGAGGCTGGTAGACAATAGTAAGTTGACCTTATACAATGCATAGACCATCAACAGTCAATTACATTGCTAATTTTAGAAAAGTCTCCAACCTCCTACTCGCTTGAAGAGCTGCGTGCTATCGTACCCCGAGCACGACCACGGAGAGTTGTATAATACCGAAAGTGATGGACATCAATTGACAGGCTTACAGACTTCAGAGACATTCACAGCCATCCTGCAGAGTTGTCACATTAAACGTGCTTACTCAGAAGTGCCTAGCTGTGACTCATATGAAAGCGCTATCTGAGTAACACTTATGACATTAATAACCAGAGCACTGTTCAGAAGACAATCAGAAGCTTATTCCATTAGATTTAGCCTGAAAATCTTAGCACACCAAGTACTATATGCCCTGTAATGATGTTTATTTAATGTTTTATCATGAATTCTGTGTAATGGAACATTTTAATTTATGGCTACCAGACATGACCAGCTTCCATTAGCTAGACCCAGATACATGTATAAGCTAGTTATAAGTGTGTTGGCTTACATGAGTGCATACATGTACAGTAAATAAAAGGCACTATGCATGCAAACGAGAAGCACCTGTAGCTTTATACAGTCACATACAACCCAAGGTTACGCACCTGATGCTTTGCAGGTGAACTTTGCCTGGGGGTCACACACCCTCTTGATGCCCTCGCAGCTGACCTCATCGCTGCCATCCTCACAATCTTTATCGCCATCGCAGCGCCAGCGCTCAGGAATGCAGGTGCCATCCACCCGGCAGTGAAACTCCTGCCCGCCACAGTCACTTTGGGGTGGCAGGGCTGCGCACACAACAGGTTTCAAAATGTTATGAAATTCCTACATCGTTGTCAGTTAAAAAAGAATACAACAAAAGCACAAACTATAAAAAAAATCAAAAATCAAAAATGAATGTTATCGATAATATTTTGTACAGTAATATTTTAAAGGTCACAGTGTAAGCAACATGTGTATCTTCTATCAGCGCAATACTCCCAAAACATTGTTCAGAAACATTTTAAACGAAAAGATAGGTCAAATCATGGTCAAATCTCAGATGAGAGCTCAATCATGCCTAATTAACTACAAGATTAGCAAGAGCAAAAATCTGTCTGCTCAAGAGTCCCCCAAGAGCAGGGTTGAAAACCACTGCCTAAAGGTACTTATCCAAAACACTCAGAATAAAATCTAGCTATATAAATGAGCAGACGCTGAATCTTATACAAGTAGCTTTGAAGAAGCACATAAATGAACACTAGCAGGCAGACCGCTTGCTGCTTTCCAGATGAAATCTGAATTAATCAAAATGGAGAATAAACTTAGAGGTGTGTAATGTACCTGGTATTAAATCAGCAATACAATAATAATCAGCACCAGGGGGGTTGAGTGGTTTGACTTTTAGTGCTGCGCCCTGTCTTACCTCACTTGCACACCTCAGCACACAGCTGCACACTGACATTTCCATATAAGGTCAAGGTTGGCATATACATCCTCCAGGCCCTGCTTGTGATGCAGAGCTGTCATGTGACAGCAAACAGAAATTTTTGATTGGTTTGACTTTGTGGGGAGATGCTCTTTCTTTATCCGTTTGATAATACGACAGAAAATTTACCACTTCTGAGGCCAGCGGGACAGGGTACAGTCCAGCATTTGGTCAATCGCAAAGGAGGTAAACAAATCCGACTGACAAAAAAAATGAAATTCCGTCTAATTTGGGATAATTCCTTTTCCCCACAAGCCACACATGCTAAGCCTTACAACTCAAGTGAACATGCAGAAGGATTCCAGGAGGTAACAGTTGGTGCATTAGCATTATAAAACAAAAGCACAGAATTATAATTATATATGTGTGTGTCTGCATGCATGTGCGCATGTGTAATTGTCAGTTATAAATCCAGTGTAATTCAATTTCCTCTTTTTTCCTCACACATTCTTCTCCTGACTCACACACATAGGCATAAGCCACAATCGGTTCCTCGACTGGGTCGACCTCCTGGGAGCTCAGAAGCGGCTGGAGAAGGCTTTTGACAAATAGCTTCCTCATTTTACTGACAAGCTATTGAGATGTAAGCATTTTGAGGGCCTATGTCTGCTCTCCAGTATAATTATAGGAGATTAAAGAATTCAAATCCGGGGGGGTACTTTGCTAAGAACAGATAGAGCAGATTAATTCCAGTTTGTGTAAGGACATGGGAAAACTTTAATTAGTTCCCTGAAAAGACAAGGTTTTCTGATCTTTATGCACAATAATTTCCAAAGGTCAGGTAGCATTCTTGACCTAAATACATCATGTGTGTGTGTGTGTGTATGTGTGT
>JABJVR010007355.1:0-11599 GCA_025773905.1 Chitala chitala | reverse complement strand
TTTTGGTACAAAGTTTTATGTAATCAAACATTACAATTGAAAAGATTTGTTACAAATTAGTGAAATTACTGTCTGCATCACCTCAATGTCATGTTTTCTTCTCAAATACCAGCTCAGATTTGTTGTACTGCCTCCTTTAGCCACAACTATGACCTTACAAAAATTGCATTTTGGCCCATCTGGTGTTTTCTCAAAGTATTTCCACACTTTGCTGAATTTTGGCATCTTGCATGTGAATGCAGTTGAGCGGACATAAAAGCAGATGACAATTTCAAGCACATCCGTGCATACATGATTACATCACATTTTCCCAGCAGGCATTGCGATACAGTTCACCGTTGCTGTCATTTTAGTTTGTTTATCCATGAAAAAAATCTGATTTTTTGCATTCCGGTCATTAATGAATGGCCAATTCAGATCAATCAGACAACATGAGATTTGTACCGATTCCCGTATTGGCTAGGAAGCATCGATATAGTCGATAAATATCGAACCGATGTGGACCCCTAGCGGACAGTAGTGTTTGATGCAGGCCTGATGTGGTGACTTGCTCACTGCTAGTTCCTGGGGTCGGTTTTGATGTTGCTGCTGTTGAGGACTGTAAGTGCGCACATTCTGCATGCTCTGTGTGACAGCCTTGCTTCAGGTGCTAAAACATGTGTGCCAAGTAAAACTGGAAATTCTACAAAGTTTACAATACACAGCACAAGTCCATTGCATGTCACGCTTTAAATATCCAAAAGGACTGCCACACCATTAATGCCCACCCACAATATAATTTTTATTTATTTTTGGCTATTGAGCTGTCGCTGTCTTTACTAACTGCTGAATGAGCATTAATCCCTTCCATGACCCTTGTGTGTCGTAACGGTAGCATGTGATTTGCTCCGCTGCCTCAGCCAGACTAGTTCTTGTCTTTTCTTTGCATACAGGCTGTCCATTCTTAACACTAGCATACGATTGGTTAGAATTGTGATAATTTCTGTGATGTGATTGGCTGATATATGTGACCAAGCAAAACTCCTTTTCTGAAATTTATCAAAGTTTATTTTCATATAGTTTAAATGTTTTTAGACATTAGAGAGGGGAACACAAATGTAATCTTGTCTAGGGCACCAAGTGACATAGGACCATTATTGGATACGACTGTAGTCACTAAGTTTGCATGATGAAGACATTACGTGCACAAATGTAGTCGTGCAGAGGTGACGAATTTCGGACAGGTGTGGTGTTGTAGCTTGAGCCCTGCCGTAGGAGCAGCTTTCTCCTACCCGTGCTGTTCCGTATCTCCTACTGGTGAGATCTGTGCTGGCCTGCAGGTGAGGAGCTACATCCGCGAGCATGGTCCCCGGCAACGGGCCAGCAGCACACGCGAGAGCCGCAAGCGCGGCGGCCACAGCAGCGGCAGCGGCGTGAGCGGGACCAGCAGCAGCAGCGCCAGCATGGTGAGCAGCGGGAGCAGCAGCAGCGCAGCCTCCACCGTGTCCAACCCCACCTCCAACATGAGCAGGGCGCACAGCGACAGCAACCTGTCGGCCAGCGCGGCGGAGCGCATCCGCGACTCCAAGGTCAGCTCCCTATTCCCTGTCTTTGTTTCTTTCTTCTGCTGAGCAGATTCTGTGCTCTTTCCTTCACTCTTAGGTCAGATCAGTACTACTTTTTAACACCACCTGGACTTCTGTAGCTATGTGTACACACACTCTTGTTTGTACAGTTGTGTTCAGAATAATAGCAGTGTGTATTTCCGTACGTGCAGATGCACCAGGAACACGGCACATTCTGTTCCAAATCAACACATGAAGAGAAGTTTATCAGATTTGATGTTCCTTTACAGAAAGAGAAGAAAAAGGCTGTTCTTCACTTCACATGTTGTGTTTTGTAATTGATGCCAGTGCAATGCACGGCAAATCAGTTTGGGACTCAGAAGCGGATTTTGTACAATTGTAGCATTTTTGTGTTAATTAAATAACCTTGTAGAAAATGCATATAACTCACTGCATTTACACATTCATTCTCTGAAAATCCACACTTGTACCCATTGACGACATTTCTATGTCACCACTTTAATTCTCTAGAAGGGGTGCACTTTACCGTGTGTCGTACTAGCCGCTCTGGCTTATCGGGTGGGGCACGTCTATTAGAGCAGGAGCATTAATTAGGAGAAATACGGTAGTTTATCCAAGTTCATATTGGTGGGGAGAATGGGGTTTGAAAACTCTCACAGGTGATACAAAACATCCAGGATGGGGCTGCTATCCTATATAGTCACACACAAACTGTTACACTGATGGGTGTTTGGGTTAGGCAATTCCCCTGACATGCACCTTTTTGCATGAGTGTGCCTGGGAAGTATGTATGCTGCACACTCCCTGTGCCAGAGGCTGTGTTTGAACCTGTGATCCTGGAGGCATGAGCTGACAGTGCTGCCTGCGTAGACACGCCTCGAATAAACAGGCACAGCAGAAACACACTACTGTACGGCCTGCTGGCACATCAGGCTGAGATGCTGAAGTCTCCTGGTTTGAGTCTCAGCCCAGCCAGGTGTGTTCTTGAGCAAGACACTAGCTCTGCGTGTGTATTTGCATGTGTGTGTGTGGCTGCCCACTGCTCCCTGCAGGGGGATGCCTTAAATACAGAGAAGTAATATCTCTGTAACATGTATGTGAAATGTTATAAGTGACTTTGGATAAAAGCGTCTGCTAAATGAATTAATGTACAGGGGCGGTTCCTGTGGCTTTGGCTGTTTGCACAACTGCAGAGCTGGTTGAGCAATCGTGGCTTCTCCTTTTCTCCTCGGTTGACAGAAGCGCTCCAAGCAGCGGAAACTGCAGCAGAAGGCGTTACGCAAGCGGCAGCTGAAGGAACAGCGGCAGGCGCGCAAGGAGAGGCTCAGCGGGCTCTTCCTCAACGAGGAGGTGCTGTCGCTCAAGGTGCCGGAGGAAGAAGACCATGAAGGCGATGTCGAGGTCCTCATGTGACAGCAGTGAATCGCTCAGTGTTCCTTCTAAGCTACTGTATACAAGTATCATTGAGTTAAAAAATAGTTTAAAAAAAAAAAAAAAGTAAAAACTGAACTTGGAGCATCTTGCATTCGTTGTTGCTAATATTTTCAGTTTGTTTTGATGTATTTGAATTTAAGTGAATTCGGAGCTTATCCACTGGGTCAAAGTAATTCATGTTTGGCAGCCGTAACTGACTCAGGATGTTTCCCAAAAACAAGGTGGTCTTTTGGAGCTGCCGGTGACTCAGATTCTGTGTTTATTTCAGTCTTTATACTAAACAGTTCTTTAAACGCAAAATGTAAGATGTCTCTAGAAGACGAAATAAAATCAAGGCATAGAGGGAGCACTGAAACACTGCTGTTATAAAACAAGTGTAATTCAAAATGTTTATGTATGTGTATATATATATATATATATATATATATATATATGTGTGTGTGTTTGTCAAAAACCATACTGTACTTAATTTCAATCTCATTTTTCAAAGTTAGGTTTAACATCTTTAAAGTACCTCGTTATGTTGTACTTTTCTACCCCCTCTTCCTCTCCTTAACCAGTGTCTAAAGGTTGTGTACACAGTTTACCATATATTAAAAATATTTGCATAATCATGTACAAATATTTGCAGCTTTGCTTTTTTAACTTTAGAAATAAAGGTGTACATACTGTATGGTTGTTGTGTATGTGAATAGAATGATTTTAAGACATATACTGGCATTTACTTTTGGTTTCAGTTAAACATACTGCAAGTTGAGGTGTTGCATTTTGGTAGCCTCAGATCTTCTCTCGTAGCTTTTATCATAATGTAAGTTAATATATTTGTTTTAGTTGCCATGTTCTTTGTGTTGATCACTTTCATCTTATTGCAGTTATTTTAATGTGTTTTGGACAATGATGCAATGCACATTTGTAGAATGTTTCATCTTGGAGCTTTTTTGCATACAAGTATTGTAGTTCTGTAAGTTAATGCTTATTGACAGCTAAACAAATGCAAATCACAAATTTATAAATGCATCATTCTTGGCAATCTACTTTATAATGCTCTACAGAGCTGTGTGGCTGAATTTCTACTCAGATACATGTTAATATATTGTTATATTGCCATAAAAATGTACATTTTTCACTGAAAACAAAAGTGTACTTAATGCAGAATAAGCTAGCTCACTTGGAAATAAAATTCTAACATAAAAAATATATAAGGTACAAGTTGCTCATAGATGTTTGTTAAAACTGTTTTACATCTGCATATTTTTGGAATGTTTAAATAAATTGTATAAATAGGAAGGTTGATTTAAACTGAGTTACATTCGTTATACATCTGTTGTCCTTCACACACGGTCAATGTTTTAATGGTTCTCTTGTGGTGACGGTACCTTAGTTTTGATTGCTGTGAAGCTGCTGTGTTCACTTTGATTCAACCTGCTGTTCAGTACCCTGTATTACCTGGGTTCAGCTCAGTACCCTGTAGTACCTGGGTTCAGCTCAGTACCCTGTATTACCTGGGTTCAGCTCGGTATTTGACAAAGTGTAGTAAAAAACAACAGGACTGACCTGAATAAGGTGTTGGTTGAAAATGCATTTGTTTGGTGAACAGAAATTTTGAAAAATAATCACAACATACATAGTGTTTCCCATTTTTTGTCTGGTTAGCCATGGCATTGTTGACTTCAGTTTGGGTAAACCCAGCTATTCTGAAAATGAGTTAATGGAGCAAATGCAAGAAGTACTATAACAGGCTGAGTAGGGGGTTGACATCATACTTTCATATAATTAAGTAGATGAAAATACATGTTGAAGTCACAACTGTAGAAGATGCTTAAATCGATGTATGGTTGTGATTTTAACACTTTTTAGCATGTTCCTGGTAACGCCAAAGGATCGACTGCCTTAATTCAGCGTGACAACGGATGCACTTTTCCAGAAAATATAAATGTTGCGGCCAGTAAAAGAGCTGTCGCTGCTGTGATCTTGAACGAACCTGCCCCAGATAATGGAGTAATAAAGTCAGGTGATCCTGATCACAAATAATAAGAAAACCATAGAGGAAGCCAGCTGTAAATGACAAAGAGCACAAGCTGAACTAGCTCCCACTTGAACGATGCTCAGTTTCAGTATTTTCTTAGGTTGCAAAAATTATGGAAGCTGAACACATTGTTCCATCTTGAGACATTTTCTCATAAACATAGTTTCACAGGTTCTTTCCCACACTGAACTGTTTTATGCCCTCTGTTACAGTTTTCTTCCTTGAGTACTGTGGTCATAGGCAGTTCACACACACTCAGGGCGTCTGCTCGTTTTACGGGAACTGTTACCCCACCCAAGAGTAATCCCTGACCAGTTTTGTCAAAAGTGCATGGCAACAAGCTTTACTGTAATAATGCTGTCTGGCGATGTTTTATGCCATCTGTAATAAAATGTGTCTGATCTTTTAATTACCCAAAAAATTTTTTAATTTTTCAGCCCACTAAGACCTGTTTAAATGCTGTTGTATGGTGATGTGTGGACAGAGTGCCACTGGATGGCAGTAGATACAGCAGTACAGATGTGCATCTAACTAAAAGAAATAGTAATATTCAATAGTAATTAAGGCTATTTAATGTCACATTGCAGTTAAAAAATAATAATGTACTTACACAGAAGATTCTGACTATTTTATACATTTCAAAGCTCTAAATTATGTAGTTATTTTTTGATTGATATGGAATCTATGCCTTTACAGGCAGTTCAAATGACAAATGTTAGTGGCGTAAAAATCTAAGTGACAAATCATTTGTTCTGTATATTTCTGACAGAGTTAATTGTGAAGTAGAATTATATAATCCCTGTGTGTTATACAGAGTGTTCTCTGAGATGGGCACAAACGAAAATTGTAAGCTTGATTTGGAAGTACATTAAATACGGCGGCTGTCACTCGTAGGTCTCATGGTTTGGTCCAGGCGTTAGAGACAGTGTTTCCATTAACTACAGCTGCTTGGTTGAAATGAACTGCGACACAAGTGTATAATGCAAAAACAGTTTCCATCGGTGCTCAGCTGACATCACAATGACTGGTTGTCACTTGGGAGAAGAGAGGACTCTCAGCACTGAGAAATCACAAGCATGTTTGCAATATGCTGATAGTAAACAGATGAAACTTAGTTTTAAAAACTGACATTTGCCATATGTAGTGTAGCCTGAAAGTATGTGGTCCCCTTGAGCAATGTAGAGTTTTTATTATATATTTTTAAATGAACTAACAGGTTTATATTTAGCAATTCTTGTGTAGAGGGGATCATACATGTAGTCAGAGCCGCTAGAGAGTTTGGGCCCCATGACGGATGTGATGTAAGATGTTATATTATGATAAAATGTTATGCTATGTTTAAATTTTTCAGAGCCCCAGTCAGTCGCAGGATCTTGGAATCGTCCTAGGTTTGACATCTCAGTGTGTTATTAAAACAAACAATGTAGCGTTAGGGAGAGATCTTTATGAACAATTGGGCAGCATTTCATTAAACAGAGGAAACCAGCTCAGTTTAATCTCATCAAAGTGTACAACTGCAGGGGTCTGTCTCGCGAAGCAGAATGTAGGGATTAGCTGGCTAGATTTGGGAAAAAACGCTGCTGGCTCTCTCCGTATAATAAATAAGAGATACAGGTTTTCAGTAGAATTTTCTCTGTATTTTTGCCAAATTTTATAAAGGTATTGAGAATGTCACTCATCAAACGCATGGATCACTGTGCCTCAAACTGTATACCACCATTTTTTTTTTATTATTATTATTATTATTACTTTTGGACACATTTTTATTCAGAGAGTCTTAGGAAAGACGTGGTGCATTGAGCTGTTTATATGATTTTCCTAGTTCTTGTGAAATATCAGAACACTGTTCTTGTGTTTCCTGGCCATAACTCTACCTTTAGGATAAAAGAGGGATTTTATAGAGTAGCTGGTTAAATGGCTTTATAAAATTGCTATGCAGAATATCTCTTCCATTTAAGATGTTCTTGTACTTGGGCTCTGGTAGGATCACCCAGTCTGTTTCAGTTGCAAATAAATTGGAATATGTTATTCTCTCATATGTTCTTATGTCTGTAATATATGCATACCATCTATTAATGAGCTCTACTTTGAGGTCCCATCACCAGAGAATCAGAACACACACCTCCCCGAACCCCCACTATGATGGGCCTCCCCTCATTATTGGAGGGAGCCGACTGCTCAGCTGGAGAGAAATGCAGTGATGGGTCCCCTACTGTCCATTTAATGGCACATTTTTGATTAAATACTGGAAATCAGTAGGGGAGAGCGGAGTTCATGGTTTATCAATTTCCAAAACAGTAGAGGAACAAAAATATCATTGACATATCTAAAATCATTTTGTAAAATCTGAAAGTAATGCAGTATGTTTGGAAAGGATACCAAGGAGATGTGCTGTTCCCGCTACTGTTCTGTATAGGCATGAACCCCCTCAGCGAGATCATCACCAAGAGTGGTTATGGATACCGACTCTGGAATGGAGCAACCATCAGCTGCCCCTTCTACATGGATAACATGAAGCTGTATGCCAGGAGTGAGCGAGACATCGACTCACTGATCCACACCGCTAGGATATTCTAGTATCTACAGCAACGACATTACAATATCATCCAGATTGGATAAGTGTGGCAGGATGGTAATCAGAATAGGGAAGGTAGTCAGAACTGAGGGAATTGTCCTACCAAAAGGCAACATAGCAGATGTTGAGGACAGCTACAAATACTTTGGGATATCACAGGCAAATGGAAACCAAGAAGAGGCTGCAAGGAGAGCAGCAGTTGTCAGATATCCACAAAGAGTAAGGCAAGTCCTGAGAAGTCAGCTGAATGGGAAAAATAAGGTCTGGGCTATGAAAACCTATGTCCTGTTGGTCATCAGATACCCTGCTGGTATAATAACCTGGCCAGAAGAAGAAGTAGAGGAGGTAGTGGCCACTGACATCAAGACTAGGAAGCTCCTCACAATGCGTGGAGGGTTTCACCCCAAATATCCACACACATACACACACACACACACACACACACACGCACGCACGCATGCACACACACACGAGTTTACTTTGTAAACGACGTAAAATGACAGAATGGGGTCATCACATGCTGAAGGGCACAGTGCATAGAAGTCTGGAACTGTCTGCTGAGTCAATAGCTACAGACCTCCAAACAGTGTGTAGAGAGCTTCATGGAATGGGTTTCCATGGCGGAGCAGCTGCATCCAAGCCTTACATCACCAAGTGCAATGCAAAGTGTCAGATGCAGTGGTGTAAAGCACGCTGCCACTGTACTCTAGAGTGTCCAGTGGAGACCTGTTCTCTGTAGTAACAAATCACACTTCTCTGTCGGGCAATCTGATGGACGTGTCTGGGTTTGGCGGTTGCCAAGGGAAAGGAACTTGCCTGACTGCATTGTGCCAAGTGTAGGGGGGATTATGGTATGGGGTTGTTTTTCAGGGGTTGGGCTTGGCCCCTTAGTTCCAGTGAATGGAGTTCTTATGGCATCAGCATACCAAAACGTTTTGGACAATTTCGTGCTCCCAACTTTATTCGAACAGTTTGGGGATGGTCCCTTCCTGTTCCAACATGACTGCATACCAGTGCACAAAGCAAGGTCCATAAAGACATGACTTGACTGGCCTGCACAGAGTCCTGACCTCAACCCGATAGAACACCTTTGGGATGAATTAGAGCGGAGACTGCAAGCCAGGCCTTCTCGTCCAACATCAGTGCCTGACTTCACAAATGTGCTTCTGGAAGAGTGGTCAAACATTCCCATAGACACACTCCTAACCCTTGTGGACATCCTTCCCAGAAGA
The DNA here is from genome assembly GCA_025773905.1 of Chitala chitala. Taxonomy (NCBI): domain Eukaryota; kingdom Metazoa; phylum Chordata; class Actinopteri; order Osteoglossiformes; family Notopteridae; genus Chitala; species Chitala chitala. Next base: position 2,767 of record JABJVR010007355.1, on the reverse strand, counting down.
GTTGAAGCTGTTATAGCTGTAAAGGGTGGGCCAACTCAATATTGAACCCTACGGACTAAGACTGGAATGCCATTAAAGTTCATGTGCACGAAAAGGAAGGCGTCCCAATACTTTTGGCAATATAGTGTGTGTGCATGTGTGTGTGTGTGTGTGTGTGTGTGTGTGTGTGTATTTATATACCACAATTTTACAGTTTTAAAATTCTAAATTTTGCTTTACCTGTAATACTGGTAAACTGTAATACTGTAATATCTATTTATATATTCTCATTGGTTATAATGGTTGTCAATTATTATTTTGAGTAATCAAAAGAACTATATGTTGCTTTTGTATTCTACTCTTACCTATACCTCTTAAGTATACTTCCATTCATTTTAATAAAGGTTTGTGAAGGCAGGTTTCACTCAATGTGTGGGAAAACCCTGGCCCATGTTTACTTTAATTATACCAATGTTTAAAGTGGGAATCCTGAGCCTCAGTCTGATTTAAAATTCATACATGCAGACTGTAACATTTTTACTTTCATAAAATGCTGATGGTCATTTTCTCAGCATTGTTTCATTCCAGTGATGTGCTTCTTCCTAAGGAATGTCCATTTAAACACAAGGGGTAAAAACAAATTTCTTAGGAATTGTAGTTTATATCATCTTGTATGAGAATATGTAAACAGTGTATTTGAATTCTCCCACTTTGGCTGGGTTTTCCCATAGGCTGTCACATATTCTCATCACATTTGAAGCTCTTTGGTGTTTGTAATTGGTTTAGACATTGTGAATGGCATTTCACAGAAAGTTTGACTATTTTTCTTTGCTTAAAAGGCTGAAAATTCATGGCAGCCATAAAGGTTTCTGTGTGAATGTGGCACAGATGTGAATAAAAGATATCATGCTGTTTGTATCTGGCTTGTAACAGGAAAGATCAAAGTCTATGCACCTTTCCTTTTACAAGACATAAGGTCAGTCAGTCAGCAGAAAGGGTGGTTGTTTATAGGAAAACTAGTGAAACAACATCAGGATAAAACTAATAAAAAGGTTATATAAGCAGAAACCAAGAGTATTAAAATTAAATGAAAACACCACACTGAAACCAGTGACCTATAAAACAAGTTAACACACACTAGCCATGATAAACCTGCTGTACATATTGATTGGTGAGACCTGCTTCATTCACCTTCTGTTCTAATGACCACTGAGTCTGCCTGTGTATGGAGACACAGGCACACCTTTCTGCATTTCCTCTCTCTTATTCTTTCTCTCCAGAGAGTCAGAAGTGCCAAAGTACCTGTCACAGAGTTCAGATGTGACACCCAGTCATTAGGGTGTTCTCATTTAGATTTTTTCTTTTCGGTTGCCTAGCAAATTAATTTTTGACCATACTAAGTGGTTCAAAATACATTCCTGCGTTCTTTTTATGGCCAGTTTTATAAGTTTATAAAATATTGAATGTGGGTTTCTAATATCTAATTCAGTTACTAATGCTAAGCAGAATATGTGTATTTTTATTAACATATTTTCTTTCTCCCTGTGACCCTGAGCAGTGGCATAGTGCAGTAACATTTCATGGCAGTAGCATTTAATTCATTGCTCCTTAAGTTCTTCACAGGATTCAGATCCAAACTTTTACAAAGTTAACAACATTTAAATTTGCACTCTTCAGAATGTGCTTATTGTATTTGTATTTGTGTATGAAGATTTTGCCTGGACCATATCAGAAAGACTTATAACAATGTCATGAACAGGTAATGGTGATTAATAACCAGTCTGCTGGTATATTTTTATATTAACTATGCAGAAAAATACAAAAATCCACAAGGTATGTCTACACAGGAAAGAATATGTTACTCTGATCTCTGGTCTTATGATGTATTTCAGGACAGAAATAGTGACACACAAGTAAGACACCGACATCTTTGACTCACATTTCAGATTTCTTCTCATGAGCAATCAGTCATGTTCAGAAGTCTCTCTGTATGCTTAGCTCTATCTAAACCTCTCAAGGATTTTGAAGAGCTTTCATTTATTTTCTCAGGGAAAATTCGACTATTTTAAATCACTGTTTTATTTTGGTTGTGAACATAATGTGTCACGCCCTCACTGTGTGATTCCTGTCCAGGCTGTGTCCTGCCCTCAGTGTGTGCTTCCTGTCCAAGCTGTGTCCTGCCCTCATTGTGTGCTCCCTGTCCAGGCTGGGTTATGTCCTCAGTGTGTGCTCCCTGTCCAGGCTGTGTCACGCCCTCACTGTGTGATCCCTGTCCAGGCTGTGTCCTGCCCTCAGTGTGTGCTTCCTGTCCAAGTTGTGTCCTGCCCTCACTGTGTGATCTCTGTCCAGGCTGTGTCCTGCCCTCACTGTGTGCTTCCTGTCCAGGCTGTGTCATGCCCTCGGTGTGTGCTCCCTGTCCAGGGTGTGTCCTGCCCTCAGTGTGTGCTCCCTGTCTAGGCTGTGTAATGTCCTCAGTGTGTGTTCCCTGTCCAGGTTGTGTCCTGCCCTCAGTGTGTGCTCCCTGTCCAGGCTGTGTCCTGCCCTCAGTGTGTGCTCCCCGTCCAGGCTGTGTTATGTCCTCAGTGTGTGCTCCCTGTCCTGGCTCAGTCATGCCCTCAGTGTGTGCTCCCTGTCCAAGCTGTGTCCTGCCCTCAGTGTGTGCTCCCTGTCTAGGCTGTGTTATGTCCTCAGTGTGTGTTCCCTGTCCAGGTTGTGTCCTGCCCTCAGTGTGTGCTCCCCGTCCAGGCTGTGTTATGTCCTCAGTGTGTGCTCCCTGTCCTGGCTCAGT